>LN483373.1:605018-646640 GCA_900002565.1 Culicoides sonorensis | reverse complement strand
AGTAAGTGAAGTTTATCAACTTCAAAAATACAAGTTTTCGAAATGTGAACACAAAAACATAAAACAAGCGAAAAAATTAAAATCTGAAACTTGTACAATTTTTTATAATGGCAGTGATATAAAAGCTAAAATCTTTTATGGGTTACTCAGAACAAAAATTGTACAAGTTTCAGATTTTAATTTTTTCGCTTGTTTTATGTTTTTGTGTTCACATTTCGAAAACTTGTATTTTTGAAGTTGATAAACTTCACTTACTTCAGTTCATTTGATTTTGGACTGTGATTTTTTTACTTTTTCTTTCAGTCTACAAAAATTTCAAATACACTCTATGAGTTACCGTGGGATGAATTAAGTCCAGAACAAAGAAGATTCATACAATTTTCAATGAAATGTATCGATGTTGATATTACCTTGAATAGTGGGAACATACATGAATTCAGTTTAGAGCGATTTGGAGATATAACCACAAAGGCTTATTCGAATACGCTGATACTGAAAAGGATTTTGGAAAAAGTGTAAATATGGCAATTCATACGAGTTGATAAAAAATGTAAATAGTGCCGTGAATATGGTCTTTGGACAGTTGAATTTAGGTCAATATGGGTTGAAATGGGTGTTACGTAAAAAATCGGGTCTGGTAAAAACTCTTCAGGGTAAGCGAGTTGTAAAAATTTTATTCAACTTTAAAACCAGTGAATACTCTTTAAAAACTAAGTTGACTTTATCACGGGCTTACTGGGTAAGCAGATAAAACTTGACAGCTAATTTTGTGTAGATAGATATACGGAAACTTCAAAAATTCTGTACGTAAATAGAGATTGTCAAACTTTCACCTGCGTACCCAGTTAATCCATAGAATAGAATTCAATTTGACATTTCACATACAAAATTTTGAATTTCCGGATGTGTTTCTATAGAAAATAAACGTCAAATGAAATGTCAAGTGAAATTCTATTCTATGAACTTTGCAAATAATTTTTAAAAATCGAACAATCCATTTTATGTCAACTCTAGATTTTTGTGTATGATGAATTTATAATCGTTTTACAATGTTGTTACATTTAAAAAGTCCACATATTATCAAGTAAATCAAATTACTATGTTGTTATTTTACATTGAAAATTTTACATATTCAATTAATAAAACCTGTAATTTATGAAAGAAATAAGTATAAATTTAATATCTGTGAAATATGCTTTGCATTTTTAGTCATTCATTAGCTGGCTTTCAATTCACATCAAATTCAATCATAAATGGCAGAGAAACTTTGGAAAGCATTCAAGTTGTCAAGTGATCGTTCTGTGCTTTTCATCATCAGGACTATCCCAAAATATAAAATCATACATAAAATTTTCCAATTTTTTTCTTTAATTTTTTACATGACAGCAATCATTTTTGTGTTGATGAATGTCATTCAGAAAAAAGAAGGCATCGTCATTGCCGTAATTAATTCAATTTTTTTGCTCATGACTTGTGTAATTTGCTTGATCATATTTGAGCTAATTTCAAAGAAAAACCATATAATTGAAGTGATTTCATGGTGTACAGAGCCAACATGGAAAATATTTCATAAATCAATGTTGCCAGAAGCTGGAAATAAATTTCTTCGCATTCGAAATATCTCAACTGTGATTGTTTTGTTCAACATCAAACTTTATGACATTTTATCCGTTACAGCAACGTTGGGTATTGGACTGTTAATGCAAATGATTCCAAGCCTGAGATTTAGTCTTGCATTGCCCTGGCATCTCCCAATTGAGAATTACAAGACTTGGCCAGCATTTTTGACGACTCTCGTCATTCAAACCGTTTGTACTGTGTCAATGTCACAGGTTATCTCATTTTTTGTGTCATTCATTGTCGTTTTTTATTTACATGTAAAGGAATATGTTGAAATTATTTTAAATGAAATTGAGTTACTGAACCACAGACCACAGAACCACTTGAAAATGAAATCACAAAAAATACTGTTGATTTTTATGGAAAACTGAAAATTTTAATCAAAATGATTCAGAGTTGTATCAGGTAAGATATCAAGACCGAATTTCATACATCGAGCAATTTTTTTTTTATATTTCAGAATTTTAACAACATTTTCACGGATCATGTCTAATATTTTGATGTATCTGGAAATTATTTCAATATCATCTATATTTTGTAATGCATTCATTATTTTAATTGTGAAACAAAAAGAACATTATTTCATTGGGTGCTGTATTTTAATGTTCAACTTAATTTCGCTTGTTATCGCTTATATCAATGAAAAATTTAAAGAAATGGTAAAATTTAATACTCCAATTATCAATTTCAAACCTATTTCCTTCTATTTTTTAGATCACAAAAATTTCACATGCTCTTTATGAGCTACCGTGGTATGAATTGAGTCCACACCAAAGGATTTTCATACAATTTTCAATGAAATGCATCGATGTTGATATCACTTTGAATTGCGCTAACATGCACGAATTCGATTTGGAGCGATTTGGAAAAATCACAAAACAGGCGTATTCTAATACACTTATCCTTAAAAGAGTTCTAGAAAAAAGTCTTTCTCCGGCTTTTGTTGAATAATTTAATTTCATTTCTTATTAACTGTCTACTGCTGTTATTAGTATTCAATTGACAGACAATTATAAATGGATGGACATATGTCTCCTATATTTATTTCAATTCCCTTGTATTAAATTAATAACACGATTGTTTGTCTTATACCAAGGACAAAAAAAAATGTCCAATAAATTCAATTCACAGAAGAAGGGCGAAATGCATAATTTGAACATTTCTTGTTGTTATTTATACACTAAATGGGATGTAATCGAGAAAAAAATGTATACAAGAAAATGAAATCACTTATGGAATTTTAATGAATTTTGGTTCCATTTGTAAGACATGTAACAATGAAAAAAGATTGACACATTCAATTGATTGCATTAGACATGTCCTGAGTTCTGGATTTTTTTTTATAATTTTTCTTATTAGTTTTATTTTGATGCATAATTTCTCGATTTCTCTCAAATTGTTACATATTCATTTTTAATTTGATAAGCAAAGAAAAAAGAACAGAGCAGATAAAATCAATTGATTTGATAAATGATTTCGATATATATTTGTATTCTAAATTAGTAACGGTGTGGCGCGTCTTAAAATTGTATAATTTCCATAGGGAACAAAAAAATAACAAACATGAGGAATAAAATATGAATCTAATGGTGCATACGATTGATATCAAATTTGTCTTGTGCAATCCCTTTTAAAAAATTGAAAATTTTACAGAGAAATTTATTGCACATGTTTTTTAATAATTTTGAATGAAAAATGCACTATTTCAGACGATTTGACTGCTTTTTATCACAATTGTGAGGTTTGTTTCTCTAAAAGAAACACAGGTTTGATATTTCTTCAAATCTTTTATTAAAAATCTCCAGGTTTTAGACAGTGCGTCCGTTCAAATACAAGATTCAAACAAAAGAGAAAGATGACTTGACGTTTCTCCCAGTGAGCATATTGAAAGGGTTTTATCCCTTACACAATCTTCGTTCATAACCCCAGGAAGATTCGTTGAAGCGTAGTCTAGTGTCAGTTAGAAGAGTTCACAAAGCTGAGCCATCACTGATTACTTTTGAGATTGAACTCATTAAAAAATAAATTAAGGTTGAGCTTTAATATTGCACATATTTAAATTAAGTGGATTTGAAAATCAAATTGTGGTTCATTATTTTGTTTTCCTCGAAACCTTGGAACTTGTAATCAAGTTGACAAATGGAAAAATTCACATTGAACTTTAACCAGAAATTATTTTCATTAAATTGAAAGGTGAATCAGTCTAAGAAAAGTCATCATCAAGGTAATTTGTGTTACATTTAACTTCACAATGCCAGATGGACTATGGAAGGAGTTCAAATCAATTAGTGATCGTGCTGGATTGTACGTTGTCCGAAGTGATCCAACAAAGAAATTTGAACAATCTTTATTTCAAATTTTTTGTGTAATATATTACTCGATAATCACCCTTCTCTTATTGAATGTTGCCCTTGATAAGGACGAAGATTTGGTTATTCGAGTTATCGATGCAGTATTCATTTTGATTCAATTGGACATCTGTATAATTATCTTTGAAATAATTCGACATAAGGCTACAATTGAAGAGTTTTTAACATGGTGCTCGGAACCCGGACATCAAAAATTTCATAGGTCACTTCAACCAAATGCTGGTAATCGTTTCAATCATGCTAGAAATTTCTGCATCGGAATTGTCCAAATAAATAGTAAATTTTTCTATCTCCTGGGACTTTCGGTTGCACTCTTTGTTGGACTTGCAATGCAATTCATTCCTAATATGAAGTTTAAGACCCCTATTCCATGGCATTTACCTGTAGAAAATTATAAGACGTGGAAAATGTTTTCAATTACTTTGACGATGCAAACAATTTCGACTTTTATCATGTCACAAACTTTTGGATTTTTTACATCAATTTTGGAAGTTTTTGTTATACAAGTTTATGCATATTTAAATATCACAATTGATACCATCCGATCTTTGGGTAATGAAATAAGAGACGTTGAACGAAGAAAAACGATAAATATTGAATTTCAATTGAAAATTATCATTAAAATGATAATCGACGTTCTCAGGTAAATATTTTTAAGTTAAAATAAGAAGAAAATGTAATTTAAAAAAAAAACTATTTCAGAATAATGTCAAACTATACAAAAATGATGAAAAATATTGTAATGTCAATTGAAATTATTTCATTTTTTGCAATAATTGTCAATGCTTTCATCGTTTTGATTGACAAACAAAAGGAAAATTACGTCATTGGTATGGCAGTTCTAATCATGAATTTAGTGGGCCTAGGAATTGCATATGGAAATGATAAGTTAAAGGAAAAGGTTGAAATTAAATTTAAATGACTCTGGTAAACAAAATTGAAAATTTTCATTTCAGCTCAATGAAGTCTTTGATACAATTTACGATTTGCCATGGGATGAGTTCACACCAAAACAAAGAGATTTGATCCAATTTTCAATGAGTTTCATTAAAATCGACGTCCAATTCAAGGACACACTCATGAGTGAGTTTAATCTTGATCGTTTTGGAGAAATAACAAAACAAGCGTATTCAAATGCTTTGATACTCAAGAAATTGATAGAAGCACATTTGTAATGTACTAGTACATAAATAAAAGGCATCCTACACCTTCTCTTATTACATAATTCTATTCTTAATTACAAGTCAATGATTAAATTAAACATGAAGTCAAAAAGACAAAAGAAAATTCATCATTGAAAATGGATATAAATGAAACTAATCTATTTGTGACATAGACTATGGGCATTTTTCTATATCCCTGGAGAATTTTCACTAACATTTATCTGTTTACTTTAGTTAAAGGTTGTTCATCACATATGGAGACAATAAATAATTGTTCGTTCTTTTTTTTCATTTCATTTCTATGACCAAGAATAGGAATAGAAATGTATACGAACAAGAAAAAATTGTATAAATTATTTAATAAGATATTGAAGTTTTATATGGGGTGATAATGAAGTGTGTATGTGTCTGTTGTATTTGAAATGATAGTATCGATGGAACATATGTGGTTTATTTATTAGAAATTCGGACAACATATGAATGTTCATTATAAAAAAGGACAAATATAATGAAGAAGATATGTTTTGTGAAGCAGTGACAGACGGATGATGGAAGTGTGATGAGTGTTTCGTCATCCATTAACACGCATCCCTTAAAACCCCTCAATAATCGATCATGTAGCTTTTGGGCCCTGGTTTTTGCACGCTGGTCTTGTGCTCAAGCTTGTAAAATGATCTAGATTTGATCTTAAGATCAGATCAAAACCCAGATCATGATCTGATCTTTTGTAACCATAAGATCAGATCGAGCATGATCTGATCTTTATCTAGATCGATCTAGATCATTTGGAAATTTTCAAAATAATAAATTTCATCATGTTTTCGTAAGTTTAACGCAAAACTGACCTGAAGCTAAGTTGTAGTGAATATTTCCAGCTCGATATTTCATATGTTAGCAGGCTACAAATTGCGAAATACATAATTTTGAGTTCATTTTCGGAATTGGAGTTAATAAAAAAAAAACTCGTTTCTTTTTGTTGTAGGATAATATTATTGAAGACAAAATTTTCAATCTTTGATTTTGCTGAAGTGCCTAAAAACATACCGAATATACTTAGAGAAACACAATTATAAGTACACTATTCCCTCTACTATATCACCCTCCATTAACTCACACCTCCGGTAAATCACATTTATGAAAATGTTGACAACCTTTCATATTTCACATTTTGTGAAATATCGGAGGTTGTCAAGTCCATTCCCTTTGGTCTTTTCCCTAATATATTTCAACTAATTCGTATAAATCACGATTTCTCATATTTCACAATGCTCGTTCCCCATGCCCGTGAATTATTAGAGGGAATAGTGTATATTTTATGATTTTTGCTTAAAAATCCATGTTTCTTAGGCACTATTTTGAATAGGATGGTGTCGTGGTCTAGTGCGAAGTTAAGAATATTAAAATTTTCATTGGCAAAAATATGAATGAAATTTTATTCTATTTGTTAAAATGTTCATGTTAATCAAAAGAACAAAGTTTAAATTTCATGAAAATGAAATAGTTTAATAATTTAAATAGCCATTATCAACACAATAATGCATTTATTTTGAAAATCATGTTTTTTTGATTTAACGCGAATATTCTTGTTCTAGCGTGATTTGTATCTAACTACTGCGAATGACTTTATTATTATTATTTTTAAATATTTTAATTTTTTATGTCCTTTAAATAAAACAAAAAAACATATATTACGTGGAGTATTGAATAAATTTCTTTAATTCTTATATATAATATATCTATTTTGCATTTTTAAAATGATGAAAAAAATCATACCTCTTCCGCCATTTTTCAAGAAACACAACTGATTCATTTTTTCTTCATATTTATAATAATGAGATCAATATAAACGTGAAATAAAATTATAAAATTATTCCTTTTGTTTATATTTATTTAATCACCAAAAAAATATATATAAAACTTTAAAATCTTATAGAATTATAGATTTAATAAAAAATTCGCATTAGAACACTCATTCGCGCTAACCCACGACACCATCCTAGAACAAAACTAAAAACATTTAAAAAATTATTTTTACGGATTTTGATAAAAATTTTACTTTTGCTATAATTAATATGCGAACACAACATTGCACTTTTGCCCAAAATTAACGAAAACATGATTTTTTTACTCAAAACAGAAAAATTTGAAACATATTTTTTTGATTGATCTGTTTTGATCTGAAGATCAGATCAAAAATCAGATCATAATCTGATCTGACTTACAAAATATATCAGATCAGCCTTGATCTTTGATATAGATCAAAAGATCGTGATCTTTTACAAGCTTGCTTGTGCTTCGTTACGGTTCGATGTTTTTTGAGCCTTAAATGAACGCAAACCATATTTTTTTTTTCTTTGATTTTCTCAACAAGAAACACGGATATTTTATGTTTCTTGGCTAAATCTCGCACAGACAGGTTGGGATTAGCCTTTAGGGACCAAATGACCAAAATGACGACCTCGGGGTCTTAAAACCCGGGCTTACGGCCATCTCCTGACTTGCGTTTGAAAGATTTTGTTCTTTGACCTTAATTATGGCATTTCAGGCAGTTACACGTGATGTTTGAGCAAGCCTCCCAATCTCGGCATAAGACGACAATGGAATGAATGTAAATAAATGTCAAGTATAGCTTTTCTCACTTTTTCTTCTTTAGAGCTCATTTTAATAAAACTAGCCAAAAAAATTACAAAATACTGTATCAGATTATTTGATAACGGAATTTTGAAAAGTTAAGAGTAATCAGCTGTTTTGGACATGAATTTTGTTGTAAAAATTATTTCGATAACATACAGACAGACAGTTGAAAAAAAAATTCGAATATTCGAAAATGAAATTTCGAAAAAAAATTGCACAGGTGCAATCTTCACACAAGTTACCATATCAAGAAGCTCCACCACTGCTTCAAATATTGTCTCATTTAATATCACAAAATAAATACTAATTTTTCTTCGTTCTATTTCATATTATTATTATTATAATATACACATATGAGTGTACAGTCTAAGTCCCCAAATTCGACGGTCACTCAATTCGACAGAGCTCTCACTTTCGACATAATAAAATAAGTGTTTTTCTAACAAAATAAAATAAAATCTAATTGTTTTAAGCATAAAAACTAATAAAAAGACAAATTTTCCGGTTAAATATGTTTATTTTCGTACTTATTCAATTTGATTTTTAACAAATAAGTAGATTTTTCATCATTTCGATATTTGTTTTTTTTTGCATTCAGGTATTTTACACATCAATTTGTGAAATGGCACCGCTTTTCGTTGCAAAATCATTTTCGAAATAGGCTTTTTCAGATCACGTTACTCGAAAAGAACCACAGAAATAGCTTCTTTTTTAAATCCGGAAGTTTAATGCTTTGTATTGATATTACACGGAAAATTTTACCTATATCTTGGTAATTTTCATTTTTCTGTTGATGTTTAACCGGAATTTTTTTGCCTTTACTCATAGCGGATTTTTCATGTTAATTTTATAAAAAATACTATTTAAGTAATTTGTTTCATGTTAGTTTACGCTTTTCGACGTGTCGAATTTAGGAACCTCAGTGCACACTTTTCGTACACTTTTGTTTTTGACGTTTATCGAATTTGGGGACTTAGACTGTATTTTATTCATCGTTCATTATCAAATTTTAGCACAATATAACAAGACACTATAATATGAAGGTAAATGCAACTATAACTTATTTCATATCAAATAAATAGCTAATAAGCAGTGTGTTTTTTTTTCTTCATTTCCTTCTAATATTGTTGTAATGAATAAATGAAATAAATAACATAAGGTGTGTGTGTGTGTGTGTGCGTGATATATTGCAGTTGAACTAAAAATGAAGAATGTTATCCTTTTTATAGGTTTTCTCTTCTTATGTTTTCCTTTTTTCTTATATTTTTTTTTTTTTATTTGGATTTCATTTGTCTTTGACCCTTATAGTCCTATAGAAATTTAAGATTCTGAAACAGATCAAAATAAAATAATCCAAACAATATGTTTTCATTTTCTTTTTGTAGCGCTATGAAATGATAAAGTAAAATTGGAAGAAGAAATAAAATCACTTACATACACGATAAAAAAAATAAATTCATTTTAACGAATTCTAAGATGAGAAAAAAAAGAGATAAATGTTTGATGAAGAAATGAAACATAAATGAATGAAAAAGAAATCAAGCATTATAAGTGAGGTGTGTGTGTGTGTGTGTGCATGAGTTTGATGAATTTATGAGGGGTATGTTAGGGAATAAATTACAAGTCGATGGATGTTTATGTGTAAGATATGTTTTGAGGTATAAAGTATTTAATGACATTGTATCACATTTCGTATAAATTTTAGCGAAATAAGGTGACATAGCTAATTTTATTTTTAAAGGAAAACTTAAATTCAACAAAATTGAACAAAATTCAGAAAAATTCATTAAAAACTCAATTTCAAATTGAAAAGAAATTTTCTTAATCTCGACCATTAAATTTAGATGAATGGTCAGGTCACCTTATTTTCAATTCAATTCTTATTCTACGTCACTACTTGTGTTAGCACAACAAATATAAAAACAATTCTATTGAATTATATTTTTATCCACTAAACCATTTATTTTATAGCCTTTGTTGAATACTCAATGAGTTTTTCATCAATTTTCTTTTACTTTCTTTTTTCCATCCACTTATGTATGATATTAAACAGAAACATATGAATTTTTTTCCCATATGAATGGTCAAATTACTTCCTTTCACATATATACCAATTTCCCATCATCATATTTTTTTTTTATTTGTTACTATTGTAATTTTATTGTTTATTTTCCATCTGATGCCTTCTGATATCTTTGTTTTTTTTGTAATATTATTATATCATTACAATAGAGAGAAGATCCAAAAGAAATAGAAATAATGATGATGATGATGAATTTTATTATTTTTCATGTGAATGTTACATATCAATCGGACAATTGGACTATCAAGATGATCAATCATTTTTATTTGAGGAATTGTTTCAAGGAGGGTGGTTTTCTTTAATGTCGGGATTCAATTTCTAATCACTTTGAATTCTGAAACGACAAATATTTTGAAATATGTAACAGCTAAAAAATGTAAATGATTTTCCATCACTCGAGGCAATAAATGTTTATGAATGGTTATTTTCTGAATAATCCATTTTGAATGAGATGAAATCTTAGCCTAGTAGCAATTTCAATGAAAATTCTTCATATTTTGTTTTATCTTGTCAAAATTTACTGCAATTTCGCATTTTCTATAATAATTTTTTACATTTTTTGACTTAAAAAGGAATAAAATGATATTTCCTTGGGTAAAATCACTTCTTTTTATCATATTTTTGCCGTCTTTATTCAAAATATTGACGTTGTATCTTTTTTTTTTGTAGTCTTAAATGACAAGACCAACAGAGACAATAAATGTTTATTGGAAAACATATCGTTTTTTATGCCAACTACACATTTTTTTATCATAAAAGATGGTTCTCATCTAACATCTAACATGCAAATCATAAAAAAAGGAATAAACGTATATTGTCAGTCACTGATATAAATCTAAATGCACGAAGAAGGACAAGAGATCAATTTTCCTTCAAACAAATACAAAAAATTATTCAAACCACACACACATCACACACTAAAAAAAATGAAGGATATTTCAGTAACTATTTGACAGCTCTATACATTGTTGTTAAATAAATTTTTGTTTGAAATGTGTCTTAAAGCGATTTCTTTTATTTTTTTATGTCATGTTTCTTCTTATGTCTTATTTATTGATGTGTTTTACATATGATAACAATAAAAAAAAAATGTTTAAGACACACTCAGACATTCACAGCAACAAAAAATGAAAGGATTTTTTATACTTTTTTAATGCAGATATCGACTATTTCCTCGCAAAATGTAAATAATATTAGATCTGAGATAAATAAATACAAAATATGTTAAAATAAAATCAAGTTCCATACAACCAAAGAAAAAATATAACAAAATATTTATGCATGTATTCATTTTTTATAAAAAAAATAGAGATATTTTGCGGGTTATAAGAAAATATTGACATATTTTTTTATTGCTGTTAAAGAAGTTTCTTATGCAAATCAAATCCAATCCAATTCAATCCAATTTGGTTGGAAATGTTTATGGATTGTAAATGGAAATCGGTATCTGTCGCTTTTTTTATTGTGTTATTTTTGATTAAATGAAACTAAAAAAGAAAATTGAGTTTTTTTTCAGACCTAAGTGTGCTAAAGTTAAAATGAAAGATTTTTATTAAAATTTACAGGAAAAAAAAACTCATATCAAAGTAAAACAAATTAAATGATATTAATTAACACAAAACAAAAGCAAATATTTCCTTATTTACTCACAACAATATTTTATTTACACTTCATATGTTTTGAAAAATTTCAAATAAATAGTATCATTCACTCAAATACGAGATGAAGAAATATCAACAGTTTTCTTCATTTTCTTTCAAAGAAAGTAAGACAAAAATATTACTTTTTAATAAAGTTTCTCCATATTTTGAGATAAAAATGATACTTTTAAGAAAATATTCGTCTTTTACATTTATCTTTCATGTGTGTGTGTGTGTGTGTGTGTGTGTGTGTGTGTGTGTGTGTGTGTGTGTGTGTGTGTGTGTGTGTGTGTGTTGATAATTTTTAAACTTTATTTGTCATCTATATGAGGAAAAGTTTATCTTGTTAGAATTCAGTAAATTCACTTTGATAAAGAAGTTTTTAGTGTGTAAATAATTAAACTTTACTTTTTTTTCTATACTAATATTTATTATTCAAAAAGAGTGAAAGAAGAACAAAAGATTTTTAAGATTAACAAATATTTACACGTTAGTCATGTTAATATAAAATATGAAAGTGATTGTTCTTTGGCAGTTAAAATTTGATATGCCGACTCTGAAACGAATTATTTCCTTGTTTCATTAAATTTAACTCAACTTTTAATTGTAAATGAAAAAAAAATAAAATTTTCCCATATTTGACTTGAATCAGTTGAAGTCATGAGTGGAAAAATATTAATTTTTCTGATTATTAATTTCAATTTCATATCATTACAATCAAATATTACTAGTAGTAAGTATTCAAATGATAAAATTGTGCGTGTTGAACAGAATAAGACAGCAAAAAATGAAGTTTTGAATTTGAAAATCGCAAATTTAAGTGAATCAAATTCAAATTCAACGGATCAAGGCTATTTCAAGGACATTGAACGAAGAATCTCTCAATTGCTTGAAGGAAATAATTCGAGTATTGATGATAAACATGAAGATGACGATGGTGATGATAAAAATGGACCCCAACGACGCATATTTAATGGACAAAAAGAGACACGTAACACAGTTCCATATTCATCGATCATCAGCATTCGAACTTCTAAGAATCCTTTTACAATTGTTTGTACTGGGGTCCTCATTTCACCTCGTTTAGCTTTAACTGCAGGTAATTTTTTAAATCATTTTTTTTATGCTAATTGTGATTAATAAGATTAAATTGCAGCACATTGCATTTTAGAAATCTGCACATATTACATTGGATACGGATATCTTGAGGTCAAAAAGCAACATCTCATTAAAGTTGCACATTCGCATCGGCTTCCTGCTTTGGATGTGGCTCACCTTCAACTTCAATCCGATATCTTGCTTGCAGTTACATTTGATTTCACCTACTTTAATCGATTAAGATGGAACCTTGACCCGTTTGATTCATACCTGAAAAATCAAACATTTTTATGTGGATACGGGGCTTGGGAAGGTAAAAATGTGGAGGAACCTGTTCAAACAGACCAATTAAGGGTAATTTCTCTCTTCATCAAAATATTTTCATTTTAAATTTAACGGATTATTACTTTTAACTTTTAAAATAGTGTATGCAATTTGCATTCTCCGTTAACATGAAAGTATGTTTCGATGGTGAATTTCCTGGCTCAATGAATGACGACCGATTATTGTGCAGCATGAATATCGATCAAGTCTGGATCTATGATATTCCGTATGTTACTTCGTGTTTTTGGGATGGTGGTGCTCCAGTTTTCTTGTATCACAATAAAGACAACATTGAATTGATTGGAATTCATCGAGGTGGACCAAAAGCGTGTGGTACGGGACCTTCAATGGAAATTGCGACTTTAATGAAAGAAATTGAACCTTATTTAACTTCATAAATCTTATTACATTTTATGATTATAAATTTGTAACTTGAAGAGCAATAGATCACTGATAAAGTGTAATGTTATCATTCTAAGAAAATGGTACGTTTTTAAAGGATTATGTTGTCACTTGAAATTTATTAAATCATTTTTATGACACGAATATGTTTTCTCTTTACATTTATTTATGTACAGAACAAATTTTAACCATATCAGCACAGTTTGAGTTTGAGGTTTGTCTTGAAATAAAAGTTTAGCTTAAAATTGTGAGAGGGACAGACTTTGATCATTAAAAAAAAATTCATAAAAATTTTCGCTGTTAACAGTAACGGCCATTTTTAAACATTTTTAAATATTTTTGCATTTCCGTTGAAATCCGATATAATTATTCCGGTCTAATGCTAATTTCTCCTCACAACAATAAATATGTCTGAACCATTAAAACGATACAAAATGACAAAATATTAATAATAATTTCACCTACAGGTAAAAACAGATAAGTATTAACTTTGTACTTACATTACACATTAGATCGGTTTTTAGGTTTGATATGATGATATCCACACATCTTGAAACTCATAAGAAAATATGATGAAAATTTTATGGTAACATTATTATACAAATATCTCCCTGTTAGTTAAACACTTTGGTTTTTCTTTTAAAGACAGTATAAAGACACTTGTGATATTTTCTTAACCGCAAATTTTCTGCATGTTCTCTTACATACGACCTTTCTCTGATATCAACCATGTGTGTGTGTGTGTGTGAAAATAAATGATATTTATTTGAAAATAAACATGTGTGTAATATGTCATTTTGCCTACCTTTTTAGCTTGTTAATCTATAATATTACATTTAATAATAAAAATTTTTCTCACTCACTCACTGTTGATAGTTACACAACGTGGAGAATATGGAAGAATTTTTGGTGATAAAATTAATAACGATAATTAATGCCTAAAAGTGGTTTAGATTGGATTATTGTCGTTATCTTGTAAATAATAACAATAATAATGAGGCGGAATTTGATATAAATTTTACGTGTTTTTGTGTGGTTGAAACAGTCTTAAAATAGGGCATGTTTGCTGTTTTTCTTTAAATGATCAATTTTTTCTGTATTTCGTAAGAAAAAAGGGGTTAGTCCAAAAAAATCCCTTCCATCTGATTTTCTGTGGTGGTATTTCAAAATGCTCTAACGAATATTTGCTGGGCCGAGAAGACCTTGAGAATTTTCTACCATTCCTTATAGATTTTTGGATTGAAAAAATAGACTTCAAACTTCTAAAAGACATCCTCTGAGAAATAAAAGCGTACTTTTTACGCTTTAAAAATTACGCTTCAGTATAAAAATTACGCTTTAAAGCGTAAAAAGTACGCTTTCATATTTTATAACAAAGAATTATCATTTCACAATATCAATTGTGAAAAAGGTCAAAAAACCCAATAAACAAAAAATTTTCAAAATAATCAAAAATTTCAATGAACTCAAAATTTTCAAAAAACCAAAAATTTCAAACAACTCAAGAATTTTCAAAAAACACAAAATTTTCAAAAAACTCAAAATTTTCAAAAAACTCTAAAATTCAAAGTTTCCAAAAAACCCAAAAATTTCAAAATACTCAAGAGGTTATAAGAGGTTTTTGAAAATTTTTACTTTTTTAGGGTTTTTTAAAAATTTTTAGTTTTTTTAAATTTTTTGGGTTTTTTTTTGAATATTTTAAGTTTTTTGACTTTTTTCAAAAAATATGAAATATGAAAGCGTACTTTTTTTTAAAGCGTAATTTTATTACTGAAGCGTAATTTTTATCCTTAAAGCGTAAAAAATATACTTTAAAACGTAAAAAGTACGCTTTTATTTCTCAGAGGGCAACTGAAAAAGCAATTTCTGATATTTCATTGAAACACCATCTCATAAAAGTGAAAATTGTTAATGAATCGTCTTCATGAAAATCCATTATTATTTCATCATGTACAAATAAATGAAGGATACGAAAACGAGTTAAAAGAAATTTAAAATGAAATTTAACAAATTCTAAGAATGAGCAATAGTTTGCGTTATATTTTCATTTCATTATTATTAAAATATTTATCTAGAAATAATTTAGCGTACATTTATTTTATTTTATGATATTTTTTATAGGGGATCCGGATAGTCGAGTCGTGTGACTTTTATACAAAAATTTGTGATCTCGTGTTCAGACCTTAAATTTAGTCGATCTGATCATAGCTTGGCCTTAAATTTTATCCAGGCATCTCAACCAGTGACCAACCTTGTTTGGATTTCAAATTCAAAAGCAGGATAAAAAAATCATTTGAATTGTAAAATTTCATTTCATATAAATTGAACCCTTAAACAACGATGTGGAGCCACACGATCATAATTTATCATTTCAATTCGAAATGAGAATTCTCATTTTCAAAATATATGTTTTTTTTTGTGTTGAAATAAATGCTTTACTAATACAAAACAGCTAAAATACAAAAAGCTACCAGTAATCATTTAATGAAATTTGTTCATAAAGTCAGTTTAAATTCATTTTATTATGTTATGATTATTATTATTATAATAATAACTATATTTAGCTATTTTTTAGTTCATACAAATACGCGGCACATAAATAAATATACAAAATTGAACAAAATAATGAAATCATAGATGATTATGGAGGAATCTTTTCTCTCTTGAGTTAACGCGCGGTATACTGTAGAAATATTTTGTTTATTTAGGCAAAATTAAATTCGTTATAGAATTTTCTTCATCAAGTATTTTAATAATAATAATAATAATAACTGATGATGATAAAACAATAATATAGAATTGAAAAGATAGTGGAATAATAATGAAAATAACAAAAGTACGCTAAAATATTCACATATATATGGAATTGAGTTAAAGTACGAAACAATATTATTTTAGCATTCAATTCAAAAACATAAATATTAAATTTTATGTTATTGTTTTGCGATTGTTTGTCTCTAATTTCAATTATCTTGAAGTAGTTTATTTTTGCCTTATTCCATTATTCATTTATTATTACTAGTAACGAATTTATTTGTAATTTTTAAGTACCAGGCGTGATTGATGAAATTCTGTAATTGCAAATGTGACCAGGCTTTTCATTGAATTTTAACTAGAATTGGTTTCATTACTAATCATATCGAATCGCGAACCCAGATGCACATTATTTTTATTAATAATTTATTTTTTAAATCATTATAGTTTTAGTCAATGGATAACGCGGTTAATGATGAAATTAAATTTAATTATTTTCTGGTTACTTCACAGAGCGATGGCAATTGACGATGATAAAAATACTGTGAGTCGTCGCATTTATAACGGAAAAACAGTTCCAAGATTTGAGGATCCATTTTCAGCTGTTGTCTCAATTCGGAATGTAAAACACATTGCAGAACAAATTTGTAGTGGCGTCCTTGTGACACGGACGAAAGCGTTAACAGCAGCATCTTGTGTCTTGCCTGATGAAAAATATTTTGTTGGATATGGCTCAATTTTCGCTGATGAACATACTTTGGTCTTAGTTGAGCGTGTAAAGTACATGCCTTATCAAGATGCTGCACTTTTATTTTTCATTTCTGAAGTTTTGCTTCCAGCATCAAATGATTTCATTTTATTTGGCAAAGATCGATGGTATACGGAGAATTTTATCAAGGCCGTTCAAAATAAAACGTAATTTCATTTAAATTAACGTTAAAATTTCAATTCAAATTTTATTTTTATTATTTTTATAGATTTTTACTTGGATATGGTGACTATGAAGGAGACGTACCAGCTCCGAAACCCATTTTAACAAACCAATTACGAGTAAGATTAATTTTAATTTAGATTTCATTTCAAATCAAAAATTTCTTTTTCCAGCAAGAAGATTACGCATTCACAATCAACATGGATCACTGCAATGAAAAAAAATATCCTGGAGCTGGAATTGGACCACCGGGCTTAAAAATTGACTTTCGATACATTTGTTCAGCATCAAAACCAGAGCCAATCAATGCAAATGATGTATCTAAATGGACAACAGCTTGTACAGCAGATCGCGGTGGACCAGTTTTCATTAAAATGGATGATGGAAAAATTAAATTAGCGGGAATTCATTCAAGTGGGCCTAGGGAATGTGGACAAGGTAAAAATAGGAAATTGATTGACTTTTAATTGTGATAATTTGATTATGTTTTTTAAAGGTGCATTCGTTGAATCGGCTTTGATGATTAATTCACTTAATTTGATTGATTTAAATGAAAAATAAAATGAAGCTGTAAACTAATGAAATTGACAGGAAATCTCTCATTTCAAGAACATTCAAAGAAATTTTTTTTCTTAAAATTTTCACATTGTTCTCTTTGGGAAACCAATTTTGACTAAGAGTCCAATGGTTCACATTTAATGGCTTCTTAAATTTTTTCTCACATATTTTTAACATAGTTTGAGCTCTTTTATTTGATTTGACAGATCAGTCAATGAATCCCAAGTAAACTGGAATTTCAATGGAATTCAATTTTTGACCAAACCAAGACTAGAAAACTGTTGAAGAGATGAGTAAAGTAAATTTAGTATCACAGTAATTTCAATTTCATCGTATTTTGCTAATCTTAATAAAAAAACATTAAAAGAAACATTAATTTTTAGCAAAATATACATCATATGTTTCTCTGTGATAAGAGTTCGCGCGAACACGATTTCTAATAATAAGAATAATGATAATATTTTCTTAGAGTATAACTTTTATAACTGTTCTATCAATTCAAAACACGGAAGAATATTTCTCATGGGAGCAGTTTATGGCTTGAATATATATGTGCATTTTAATATTATTATTATGATGATAAAATAGAATAACTTTCAATACACTCGTTAATTTGTTATGGAACAACCCTTCAATAATGAACAGAAATTGTTTTTATTTTTGTACGCGAAAATAATTTCATTAAATCAACTTACAAGCAAACAACAACAAACACACACTCTTTTAAAATTTAAAGCAGTTAAATTTTTGTTTTGTAGATTAAAATATTTATTTTTTGTTTTCACGTTCTTATCTATGTATCTCATGGTGTTGTTAAAATGAGATAAGTGGGTGTTAATATTGGTGTCAATGCCTTATGAAAGGCAGAAGAAGAATCTAAAAGTATTTGCTCCCCTTTTTTTATAAGTAATTTACTTACATTTTCCAATCTTAGTGAGGTGTAATGTAAAATGATACCAAACCAAATTTAATACTCAAATGTGTAATAATCGAGAAGTTGAATTATTAAAATATGTTATTAGTGTGATTACGAAGATGGTTGAGTGCGAGTTTGAATAAAAAAGTATTCGATAAAAATTGAGATCCGAATTCTTTCAATTCAAAGTCATATCACGTCATGAAATATGTCAGAATAAATCCATTAAGTAAATTCCAGGAATATGATTTTTTCAAATTTCACATTGAAATGAAAATCTTCAGTGATAACAATAATAACAATAAAATAAAACGAAAATATTCCCTAATCATATCAAAAAACAAATAAAAATGATAGATATTGGTCATCAACTAGTCATATCCCGTCTTGTTTTATTTTTTTTTTTGTTATCCAGACCTTTTGAAAGGCATCTATTTATAAATTGATGCAAAAAATAAAAAAAAAGTAAATCTTCATTGTATTGAAGATGGAAAAATAGATTTATGAACATGTCAAATAAAGTAACAACAGGAGTCAAGATGATAAAATATATCTTTTGTTGGCTCATATAAAATATTGAGTGTATCGCATATATGTGAAGGGCAATTGAATTTATTGTGTGTTTTCGATGGATAACTTTTTCCTCATATACTTGTATGAAAAATTCTATGTTAGAGGAAAAAGTAATGGATATCATAAGTGAGTGTCCCAATGGATGCAAATCAATTTGTATAGATGTCAGGACGTTGAATGAATTTTAATGAGATCATGATATGAAGTGTGGTTGGTCAGCCTCTAAAGGCCTTAATATCATTTTTCTCAATTTCATCTAAAATGGGTTTCATTAAAACTGCCGAATCGTATTCAAATTCAAGTGAAGCATTGCCACAATTATATGGACTACCATGATGGATTCCTTGAAGAAAATACGTATCATTTGCTTGATAGAAAACTGGAGCTCCTGCATCACCTCGACATCCAGTTGCAAAGGCATTTGCTTCATCCTCCTCATCAATGTCAAATTCTTCTTCCGGATCTCGACTTATACTCACCATATAACGCTGATCGTGATCATATTTAAGCACACCAGTAGGCGGATGTGGCCATAATGAATATGGTGTCTTTGATTTGGCTGTCACTGTCTTAAAGTTACCTGAATATCGATAATTTACACACTACAGAACAAAAATTAAATTTTTGAATTGTGATTTTTAAAAGAATTAAAATCCAAAAAACTTACTCGAATAGCATCAGTTGTTCTAACGTTACGCGGTTCTAAGTAAGTCTCCTCGTCAAGTCCATATCCGCACATCATCCTATTAAATTGAATTTTAATATAATAATAATTTAATTTCACATTTCATTTAACATACGTTTTGTTTTCCACAATTTCCTTGAGTAAATCTAAATGCCAATAATCTTGCAGGAAAAAAGTAATTTTTTTCGTTTGTGAAATTGGTTCTTTGAGTTCAAGTAAACAAATGTTTAGATTATTGAATGTATAAATGTGACCCACATCAATAATTTTTTGTGACGTAATCCCTAAGTCACCGTAACCTATGCGAAATTTGGAGCTAAAAAAATTAATTCAAAGATTAAATTTTTTTTTTAAATGTGATTAAAGTAATTCACCCTGAATTATCCATTATACAATGTGCTGAAAATAAAAATCAATATTGAAATGTTATGAATTTAATGGAAACTTCAATTTTACCTGCTGTCAGGACAGCATGCGGTCCAATGATTGTACCAGAACAGTATGGCTGCCAGTTAAGAGTTTCGACTCGTAGACTTACAACTGAACTGAAAGGGAATCTGAATGCCGTAAATGGTTGACCATTCAATACTCGTCTCAATCTTAGTGGACTATCGATTGTTTCAATGGATTTGGTTAAATGTAAAAATATGAGAATCAAAATTTTAATTGGCATGTCTTGATCTGAAATATTTAAAATTGTAAATGTGGTTTTTCTATGAATTTTTACAGAAACTATCCAAATTGATTTTAAATGGAAATTATTACGATTAATTGGATTCGATACGCTGAATTGATTCAGTTAATTCAAGAAATTTTACTTTACAAGAAATTCAGTTTTTTTTTTTTGAAAATTCAGTTACTTTTAAGTCAGAATGAGTCATTGAAGAAGCGCTAAAACATTTGCTTTCCCTTTATATTTCATTATTGAGCGATATTTTAAACATTTTCTTCAAACAAACAAAAAAAAATTGGAACGAGAACTTACGAAAATTTTCATCATCTTCAAAGTTCTTCTTAAACTTATTATATCCGAAACCCAAGATATTTATTGATGCTGGTTACTTTTAACATTTTCTTGAATTTCAATTTATGTTATAAGAAAAGCACATACATGCCTACACACACATACGTGCACATACACAGCAATATATTAGAAAACCTAACTAAATAATTGGTTTGGTGTTAGATTAATTTCTTCTGTTCTATTTTGTGTCTTGTATTTATTTATGTATAAAATTTTATTTTAAAATAGAAAATTAGATTTTATTATTCTATACATATAAATATATTCAAACAGAAAATTGAAAATACAAGGAAATTTTATTATTAGACGTGTGTGTGTGTGTGATTTTGATGTTCATGTTTGTTGCGGTATTTATATGCAAACCCCTTGAATAAATTTCCCAATCCTCTTATTTCATGTGATGATGAATGAATCCGATATTTGCGAATTTATGGTTCAAATTTTATTTTTTCTGAGCTCCAACGATATTTCGTGCTACATTGAAATACATATCAGCTTGTTGCTCCGCTTCCTGGACTCTCGACATAAGTTCACGATATTTTCTATCATTTTCATGCACCAATTTATGAATTATATGTTTATCTTCACCTTTCGTGATGCCAGAATTAGTTTCTTGCACAATAAAATTATTCTGTGATTTGAGTTGTAACCAATCGGGATCATTGAGGCAATCAATGTTTTGCACACTCGCAACATTTTGTGTACGATATTTATCACGCACTTTTTGTTCTGTCGAAATTTGTTGGGTATCAAAGAAAATCCCAATTGGTTGCATTGTACGAAATATTTTATCGACACGACTACAAAGCAAATTATTGTGTTGAACGTTAATCCTTTTAAGATTCGGCAAATATTGCAACAGCAATTTCTCATTTACATCGAGAATGTCATTTCCAACTAGTGAAAGTTCCTCTAATTGTGTCAAAAATTCAACAAGTTTAGCAGGGAATTCAATCAACTCATTGAAATACAACTTCAAATACTTTAATTGCACCAATGGATCAAAAACTGTCATCGGTAATTGCCAAATATTCGTTTTCGCTATTGAGACTTGAACTAAATTGGGTGCTCCACTAAACAAATGTTTGTCTAAATGTGTCACATTCACATCATTTAATTCAAATACTTTTAAATTATTACATCTTGATAAGGCATTTGCACTAATTTGACCTACTTGCACATTGAGAAATCGAATTTCTTCCAAATTCGGGAATGTTCGACAAAAGAGATTATTGACAATTGTAATAACAGAATCACGCACTTCAACAATCCTTGTATCTTGGACATGTGTTGGATCCAATAACAAGCCAAAATGGCTCATGCTTCCGTTCATTTCAATTCCAACAAGTGAACATTTGCCAAAACTCCGTTCTTCGTATTGACACTCGTAATTTGGATTGCGGCCCATGAAATTAACTGGACGAAGCCCGGAAATTATTGAAAATAACGGTAAAATGTAAAAAAGTGACAAAAATTTTGCGTAAGTTAACATTTTTTGACCGATTTATTCTATGATCAAAATACGACTGAATTAGAAAATAAAATTGAGTATTTATGTTCAAATAGCAAAATCACATATGAGGTCAGGTCATGAACATTTTTAATTTGAAGTTGATAAGAGATGAGAATTTAAAGTCTCAGGCGGGAGTTTGTATGACATAAAATAGAATCAAAACAAAAAAAATATCGGTCAAGAGCAATGAATTTGAGTAATAGTGACCAAAATTTTTTGAATAGACCTTGATTTTGATTCAATTTCTTATCTCACCTCTTTTATATGAACTTCGTGAAATTCGACTCTTCAAATATTGTTTGTTGTTATTTTCAAGAGAGCAGAAAAAAACATGGATTTAATTACAAATACAATGAAATTATATTTAAAAATATGCAACGAACAAACAAAACACTTGAAGATAAATAATTATTTTCCAAATAAAAAGATAGACAACATACAAGAAGAAAATTACTCGTATAATTGTCAAACAAAAGAAACCTCCAACCCTTTTCACACATGAATTGTGATTAGACGATATTTTGCTACTCATATTACGATGGTGTATGAAAGGTAAGAGTTTAAATAAAACATTTTTTTTTTATTTTAACTGAATATTAGAAGGAAACGCAATTCTAAACGTATTTATTGCTTTTATGAGCTTTAGAAGATATCGCATTGCTGTCATTATCTGTCAGACACAGCAACCATGTGTGTGTGTGTTTAAAGTATTTATTTTTGGTTATTAAATTTACGATGTGTAAAGGTATGTTGCGATCCCCTTTTCCTTGTAATATATGACGGTGATGATTTTTATTATTATCAAAAGTGGATTTTCAAAGAAATAAGTATTATGTTTCGAATAATTTAATTTTCACTCAAGTTGGTACATGTAAAAAATTACATACCGTAAAATTTGTTAAGGATTTTTACTTATTTTTTTTCCTTTTTTGAATGGCACATGTTTGATTTTCGTCTCCTAGTCCTTTTCTCCAACACAAATGAGGCTAAATTGTCATTTTGGGATTCTGTTCAGGGGTCTTAAACGTTCATAGACGTTATCCAAGGGCTCTGCTGAAGGAAATACTCAATTACTCTTTGTAAATTTCAGCTGAAAATGTTTTTTTCACTTCAGAAACGTTTTTATGGGACGATTTTTTTATATTGATTAAAGGTCAACCAATGAAGAGCATTTCAAAGGGCCGAGTACTTACTTTTTACGTGTTCATAATTTCCTCTAATAAGATTTAACCAGATGTTAACGGTTTTTTTTTTGAAATTTTTCCTAGAAATGTCATTCTAAATTTAATTTCAATTAAATTAAACAATTCAAATACAAAAATTCCAATTTAATTTCCAAATTTTCCTTGAAAAATCACTCAAATCAATATCATCAAATTAAATTTTGAATATGCAATCAACTATACATCACCCGCCATCTATTTTTTGCCCAAGAAGCATTTTAGACATTCATTCTATACGCATGCTTTTCACTCACACACACAAACATTCCTCTGTGTTTTGACGTTTCATGTGTTGTGAAATTTGAATGTAAACAAAAACTGTGCGATTAAAAATTTATTCAATAAAAATTAAAAATAAGTGAATTAAATTCAAAAATATCTGAAATTGAAAGTGAAATTAGATAAAATCTTACATTGAATCATGACTTCAACGGATACCTTTAAATTAAATGAAGAAAAACTATTTCAAGAGATTCATGAATGTTTACCTGATGATCTGACAAATACACAAAATTTAATTTGTGTTTTTGATGATATTTTATTTGCTTGGGATAGTAAACATTGTTGTGTGCTGACACTGAATTGGAGACTTAATCATGCCAAGGAACCTAATTCAGTGAAATATCAGGTGAGTGCTCTAACTTCCATTAAAAAGAATATGAAAGTAAATTTTGAGGTTATGTTGATTTTGCCGGGTTTTTTTTTTCATTGTGATACAATTTTTAGACGAATCTTGATAATTTATGGCCTTTTAAAAGAGAAGACGCATTAATCTTGTTTCGGCTCATAAATAAATGAACAATTTCCTTTGCGGCAATATTGCCTTCAATAAAAAATAAATAAATTGCAATAAAAATAACAGTGAATTTCGATATCAATTGAATCGATTGTCGTTTTCCCTGTGGAGTGATTTTTTTCCTTATTTTTTTACCCCTTTTATTTTGTATTTTTATTTTTTTTTTTGCAATGTTAAAAAGACACTTCATAAAAAGATGAATCGGGTGTTGTCTTACAATTTCATGGTTACAGCCAGTCAATAACACAATACAATATTTATCGGAAGTGAATCTATCTGCTGTTAAAAATACATTTTTTTTATAAGTTACTGGAGTTAAGGGCTGTTAATTTAATGATTTTTCTATTCAAATAAAACTTTCAGTGAATTTTCATTGAAATAAAAAATATTTCGATTTTACTCATATCGTGAGTTTCAGTCAAAATTTGGGCTCTGAACTAAAATTTCTTTCCTTGAACTGTAACCTGAACATTCATTCGATTCCCACCCCTTGAATTTGAATTGAATTGTCCTGATAAACATCTCAAACAATATTTTGCCAATAAAATTTATAATAAAAATATGATTTGAAAGGAGAAATTTCCTGGCTCATTTTTTTCGCTTGCCTATTCAACATATTTTTATTTAAATTTAGATTTTTTTTTTTTACATATTTTAACAATAAAACATAATAAAAATGAAAATATGACAATATGATAAACTTAAATTCCATAAAAATAGGGAATAAATACGAATAAATAGACAGTGAGAGTAACAATATTGAATTGATATAAAATTTAAAATGTGATAAAATTTTTATTTGTGAATCTCTTTAAAAGTCATTTAAAAAGACATTTGAATCTTATTTTGGTTGATTTATTGCTAACTGTATCGAATTTTTATGAAATTTAACCCATGTGAGTTTTAAATGTGAATTTTTCATTATTAGGGCATTTTTCGTGGATTTGACTTATGTCGTCTGTCCGTCCGTATGTTTGATGCAAAGTTGATCAATAAACTTGTATGAAAAACTTGCATACAAAAATATAGTTTTATAAGACTCAATTCTTCAACTTTTCTTAATAATTTAAAAGTTTTAATACTAAAAAAAACAAATCAAATGAACAACCACTAAATAAATAACAAGAAATAATCTCATACATTGGGGAATTCAAATTCAATTTAGATGTGGTCAAATTTTAACACTTTCAATTTAAAACACTGGCCAATCTCAATTCTCCCCAAGTCAAGAAAAACACACAATCTTACTCATGTAATCTTGTTTTCTTATAATCTTATAATAGTTTCAATCAAATTCAAATATCAAATCATCTTATTTGCTTGTTTTTCTTATCCCAGTATATCATGAAAATAAAATCAAATATTTTCTTCACATACCTTTCAATTTTAAATCCCACACTTATTATTTATACAACTCATGTCGTCTCAGAGATTTTCTTCATAAAATCTTACACTTTTTATCCATATAAAAAACGATACAGAATCATTTTACATTTGTAAAAAGGGGAGATAAAAAAAAAACTTAAAATGTATCTTGAAATTTTACAGGAATGGTCAATTTAATTCCCTTTCAATGTCGTTATTTAACGTAAACATAGCCAAAGGAATTTAAAATCAAAACAAATCATTTATCTATTTGTTTATGGACATAAGTGACCCTCATAACAAGAAGATCCTTTTCACATAACATAAAATTTCTTCTTTTATTTCTTTATTATTATTTTATCATCATCATTTGAGAATAAGTATAAAGTCAGAGGCGGTGAACATAAGTAGATAATAATAAGTTGTTGTCCAAATACATAAATATTTTATGACCTTACATCAAAAATGGTAAAAAGTGAATCAACAGAGTAATGTTACAAAACAAAAGGAGGGAGCATCTTATTTTTCACAGAAGTTAAGAAGAAATCAAATTTAAGAGATGAATGTTTGAACAAAACAAAATTTATACTATTTGAAGACATAAGAGATTTATTTAATCTAATTTACTTGACCGCTTGATTCATTTCATGTGGCTTTTGGTAGATTTCTCTTTGCTTTCTTTGAATTTTTCATTATTTTATTTCTTGATCTTAGATTTTAAGTGAATTTTGTTGGAAAAAATGTACTTTTATAGACGGAATGTTAGCTACAAGAATGACTTGCCTAAGATTTTCCGTCACGCTGGACCGTTTTTAGAAAAAGAAACTCAAAAACATGACTTAAAGTTAGGATTTGGGCTTCATAGTTTTTAATTACTCGAAAAATTGTATAAAGTCGTTAAATTTAGACTTGATTAAATGTTATTTTGAGAAATCATTTTTAACTATTGGTTTTTAGGGTTTAATAATAGCTAAGGAAAAACATTCGTGGGAAAATTTATTTGAAAATCACATTTATTTTAATTTCAAAGATCTCGAGTCCATCAAAATGCACTGTTTGACTTGAAAATCGTCCAGTGATTCAATATTTCTTATACTTGTATTTCTTAAATGAAAAATTGACTTGAAATTCGTCTTTTCCTTTCTTTAATCGAGTATGAATTTAAAAAAAAATACAGATGAATTCCATTTTACATTTGATGAGCTTGAAAGCAGAACCAAATAAGATTTTACGATTATTGATATTGATGAACTGTAAAAAAAAATATTTTTTACGACTCTCATTTAATTTTTCCTCTTCATATTTTTCACCAGTAATTTTATTTCCTTCAGATCATCTATTAGTGTTCAATTATCTTAAACAGATTTTTTTTTTGCTTTTATTTTTATTTTTTTGATGTCTTTTTAGTCCATTTTTTACACGTCAATGCGTCAAATACTCATCAAAATATTAGTGTTTGTGTGTGAGATGTAATAAAAAATAATACATATTTTATGCACTCAAATTGTATCTGATGAGATGAGAAAAAGAAAAAATTATGAGCCAATAATATTTTTTATTTTGTAGATTCAAGTACATTCATAGTCTAATATGATATGTAATAAAAAAATGGAACTGAGAAAATGACATATTAAAGACAATAATCATAATAACAAATAATAACTTGAGCTATTCGAGGAAATGTGATATTTAATGGAATTTGTTCTCTCCATGTTACGATTTGGTTTTAAAATCCTCATTTTGATTTCTAGTAAAAAATTTCGAATAAGCCGTTGAGAAGTCAGTTATATTTCTATGGAAGAGATTTTGATAAAAAAAGTCTCATTGGAATAAAAAAGATCACATAAACCCTTACATGACATAACCAAAGAAATAAAAAAACCAAGGAACTGCAACAACTCTCTTATTACATCTCACTCCATTGATTACTTTCTTAGCCACATCTTTTGTATCGAGCACAGGACAATATTTAAACGTTCGTTTAATATAATTTTGGATATCATCTCTCGTATTCATATACCATGGATACACGGTTGTTGTTTTGATATAACTTCCAAACCCTTCTCGATTCAATTCAAGATGCAATGAATCCATAAAACCACGAACTGCGTATTTTGAAGTAGAATAGGAATGTAAATTAGGACCACCAGCTAGTCCGGCTATTGAAGAAATTGAAATAATGTGTCCAGATTTTCTGCGTTTCATTTCACCCAAAAATACTCGAGTGGTCCAGATGACTGACATGACATTGACATCGATTATTTTTTCAAGTTCTTTTGGGTCTTCTGTTTCAATTGGTTTGGTGTACAAAATTGCGGCATTATTGACAACGATATCCAATACTCCTAAGTCTTTTTCAACTTGTAATTTAAGATTTTCAATGTCATCGAGCTTAGAGACGTCGACCTATTACAGTTTAAGAATTGGAAAAAAAAAATAATTTAAAATGTACAGTTAAAAAAAAGAACTTCACTTTATAAGCACGTGCATCACTGCAAATTCCTTGTGTTACAATTTCCTTAACCGTCTTTTCAGCATTTTCAATGTCAAGATCGGCAATTGCTATTTTGCATCTCAATTTAGCAAATTGGATCGCTAATTCTCTCCCTAATCCATTTGCGCCACCAGTTACAAGGACAACCTTGTCCGTTAAATCTTTTCGTTTTTTGAAACAAAACATTTAGATTGGATACGGTCGAAGATTAAATTGATACTGATAACATTCTCTAAAACTCAAGTCATACCAGTTCAAGTTCAAAATTAGAAAAAAAAAACTGGTTTTGATGTTAATCCGGTTTAAACCAATTAAAAGCGAAATGAATCAAAACAAACGGATGTTCTTATTGTAACCACACATCACACTGTGGCGCTTCAAAAATATGTATTACGTCATAAAAGAGATTAATAATCTCATGAAAAAATGCAAATTTGTATTTGATTGTTTTTTTTTTGTATTTTGAATGGGTTACATATGATTTTATGTTTAGGTCAAATTTGAGTTATAATTCCGTTTGTTCAACTGGCATCGAATTATTTTCCTTGCCTTGTTTATTGCGTTTTGAGTCCCTAGCAAAAAGTTTCAAGAGACTATTCGTACATCCAGTTATATTTCTATTTAAATGATATCACTGAGAAATTTTTGGGAAATAAAAAATTTAAATTCACTTACACCACATATCCAAAAAGATAGAAAAACCCAGGAATTGTGATAACTCGCTCGTTACATCTCATGCCACTGACAATTCTATTTGCAACATCTTTCGCTTCATACACAACACAATACTTAAAATATTTATTTGTATATTTCTTTATACTGTCATTTGTGTTAATGAACCACGGATACACGGTAGTTGTTCTAATATCATTTCCATAGCCTTCTTGATTCAATTCAATGAAAAGTGAATCCATGAAACCACGAACTGCAAATTTTGTCGTGCTATATGAATGTAAGTTCGGTGAGCCGACTAAGCCAGCAGTTGAGGAAATTGAAATAATGTGTCCGGATTTTCTGCGTTTCATTTCACCCAAAAAGACGCGAGTGGTCCAGATAACTGACATGAGATTAACTTGAATGATTTTTTCCAATATTTTGGGATCTTCTTTCTCAATTGATTTTGTACGAAGCATACCAGCATTATTGACAACGATGTCCACTATTCCCAAGTCTTTTTCAATGTCTTGTTTTAAGTTTTCAATTTCTTCAAGGCTTGAAACATCAACCTAATTGAATAAGAAATTTCATCACAGCGTCTCTCAGACATTGAAAATTATCAGTCACTTACTTTATACGCATTTGCCGCAATACAAGTTGCTCGAGTTAAAATTTCTTTGACAGTCTTTTCAGCATTTTCAGTGTCAAGGTCGGCAATTGCAATTTTACATCCAAATTCAGCAAATCTTAGTGCTATTGCTTTTCCTAATCCATTTGCACCACCTGTAACTAGTACAACCTTATCAGTTAAATCTTTTCGTCGCTTGCAGCAAAACATTTTTAAAACTATAACAGAAGATGATTCATTTGAAACTGATTTGCAAAAATTTTTTAAATTTTATTCAAATTTGCAAAAATATTTGGAGACGACGATTAAATTAAAATAACAAAATAAACTGGTTTAACTGGTACGGAATTAGTGTTATACAATAGTGAACTGGAAACTAAACTAGACAAAAAATTGGGACATATTCCATTTATTTATAGTAAATACTTTTAGAAATAAGGCCGTTGCAAATTTATTTCCGATTAACTGTCAAAAGTTTTATTTTCCTTCAGCTTCAATTTCTTTTATAACTGTATTGTGATCTTTACGCTTAGAAAAATGTTTTTCAAAGACATTGATGAAGCTTGTTACATTTCTATGAAAAATTGAAAAAAGTTAATTTTTTTTTAACAAAATTTAGAATTTAAAATCTACTTACATCATATAACCAAACAAATAATAATATCCAGGAATTGTGACAATTCTCTTATTACGTCTCACTCCATCGACAACTTTTTTCACAACATCTTCCATTTCAAGTACATCACAATATTTATACATCTTTGTAGCATATTTTTCTATATTCTCATTCGTTTTAATAAACCACGGAAAAACTGTCGTAGTTTTAATACAATTTCCATAACCTTCACCATTCAATTTCAAGTAAAGTGCATCCATGAAACCACGAACGGCGAATTTTGTCGTGCTATATGAATGTAAGTGCCGTGACCCCACTAATCCAGCCATGGAGCAAATCGTAACAATGTGTCCGGATTTTCTGCGTTTCATTTCACTCAAAAATACTCGAGTAGTCCAAATCACTGACATGATATTGACATTGATAATTTTTTCAAGTTCTTTTGGGTCTTCTGTTTCAATTGATTTGGTGTACAAAATTGCGGCATTATTGATTACAATATCGACGATTCCTAAATCTTGTTCAATTTGTAGTTTAAGATTTTCAATGTCATCAAGCTTAGAGACGTCGACCTATTACAGTTCAAGAATTGGAGAAAAAAATATTTGTAATATACATGTTAAAAAATTAAAATTTACTTTATAAGCACGTGCGACACTTCCTTGTGTTACAATTTCATTCATCGTTTTTTCGGCATTTTCAATGTCAAGATCAGCAATTGCAATTGTACATCCCAGCTGTGCGAATTTAAGTGCTAGTTCTTTTCCTAATCCATTTGCACCACCTGTGACAAGGACAATTTTATCCGTTAAATCTTTTCGTTTTTTGCAGCAAATCATTTTGAGTTGTTACAGATGACTGATTTTTTAAATATTGATTTGCAAATTTTTATTTTTTATTAGAATAAAATAAATTGTGAAATTCCAAAAATAATTTTAAACTAGTTTATTCGCGAAACCTGAACCATTAAATTTCAAAAATTGGTTTTTATGTTTTTTTTTATTGTATTTCAATTCAAAATGACAGTTGATTTTTTTGTAACAGTCATTCCTTAAATAATTTGTCAAATACAGTTATTTTTCCTATTTTATTTAAAACAATTACTTTCATCGTCATGGTTAATGCATGTTGAGTGCATAGAAAAATACTGCCTGTAATTATAGTCAAATGACTGTAACTTCATTAAAAATGCATCTTCAGACAAACAAAAGACAAATTGCATCATTTTTTCTTGTTATTATATTTTCATTGTTCAGTCCCCGAAAAATTGCATCTCAAATGTTTGTTGCATCAATTCAATTGCACTTTTACATTGCCATATATGAAATTTTGTCTTTAACATTACACTTTATTGTACTGTATGTGATAGATGCAATAGATGAATGCATTTATAAAAGATGAGAGAGTCTGTGTTTGATTAAATATGAAAATATCAGAAGGAATATTCAATTTTATAGAATAAGGAATAGAATAAATAGGATTAGTAATAAGCAATCGTTTTTTGTTTGTATTTGAAAGACTGGAAGGGTAAAATGCGGTTCGAACAGCTCCCAAGCGGGCTTAAAGAGATTATTTTGTCGTCATAAAGGTTCATTGAGTCATATTGTGACAAATAAAAGGATTAAATTCAATAATTTTAAGGCTATCGATCGAAAAATTCAAATGAATCGTAAAATTGGTCCATGCATAAGACCATGAATCTTCTTAAATTCAGAATTTTTGACTAAGTCAAAGCATCGACTAGGCCAAGCCATTTAGTTTATGTTTTTGATTGTGATATGAATGAAATCAAAATTGAAAATAGACAAAACAAGGCAAAAAATACATTGAATGGTAAATATTATGATGAAACTACAACTCACAACATCCATCGTAAGACTATTTCAATCTATGTTGCAAGAATTTACTTTTCAACATCATCTTGTTTGTTATTATAATTATTTTATTTTTCTGCTTCTACATCAATATGAAGACTAATCAATATGGAAGTGAGACTGAAAGTAAATTTTCAAACGTAATGTTACGGCTTATAGAAAAATGAGAAAATTAAGAAATTAATTATTCATGAACAAGTTCTTATGCTTTGGAATTAAAATTATGTACGGACTCGTAAGCAAAATCAATATTTGTATATTTATTCTAATTTTTCATTAATACTGAATAGGACTCATTGAGATCGGTGTGGATTTGACCAGGATTTTCGTTAAATTTAGAACTGAAAAAATGTTTATTGTCCTATGAAATATTTTATTCCTAAACAATACACAAAAGAAAATTTCATCCTTTTAATGTCCTCAGATGCAATAAAATTGAGAAAAATTATGAGACATTTGAGAGACACATGAAAATAAATATCCCAATATCACGCACTCTTCATATAAAAATCTCAATGCTCATTCATATCCTGAAAAATAAAATCAAAGAACTTGAGATTAATGAAAGAGAAAATTTCAGCCATTGTCCATTAAATTTCCACAATAACCTATTTCTTTGTAGTGTGATAAAAAAATTGGGCGTTTCAATCCTTCAATTTCACTTGTTTTCATGACTAGCGCGCAGGTTTCGATAAAATTCATTGACACTCATCAATATTCCTAGTCAATAACATGAAATTTTAATATTGAACACTGATTATTGGCTATCGATAGATGTGACTTTTTTCTCGCAATGATTCTACGCATGTACAATTTCATATGATTGGTCAATTTTAAAGTTAAATTCAACTCGAATAATGAAATTTAACTTTAACATTGAAAAAATTGTATGAATATGAAAAAAAATATGATAATTAAAGAGTAATTAGAAACACTTTGCAATTCATGATTTTGTAATTTTCATTGCTTGAAAGCATTTGAACTATAAATGAACTTTTAAATACAAACTACAAAAAAAATGTAATAAATTACAGGAAATAAAACGAATTTATTATAATTTTTTTTTTCAATGCATACACTTGAGGCGCACACTTGTCAACGAATATATGAACAATAATAAGAGGATAGTTATCGTTCCACGACAAATTTTTTAAACTTTTTTTTTTGTCAACGACTACCGTTTCTAATTAAAATACAGTAAAAGTTTACAATTTTCATGTTTTTTTAAACATATAAATGTTGGATCGTTGAATTAATCCGGAAAAATATTAAAATTAAATTCAAATGGTGTATTTGAAGCAAAAAAAAATACACATTCAAGCTACATATTTATACAAACAGAGCCTTGATGCGATGTTTCATGTAAAAAGCATATTTCAATAAACTCGAAACATTAATTGAACTGAAGTGCGTCGCTTTCGGTTTATATTGTTTTAATTTATTGGATCATTTCAGATGCGGCTGCTCTCGTATGACTTTTTACAGTTTTGTACAATTCTTAGTCTTACCCTTGTAAAGAGTTGCACCTTCGACACTTTTTATTTTTAATTTCTTTTTTCAGGTTTGATCTTTCGCCATCTTTCCACATTGCTTTTGGATGTCCTTCACTACTATGACCCTCTTAGTGGACTAGTGCTAAATTTGCAGTTCTGAACCAAGACCAGCCTACCCAAATTTGTTTGAATTGATTCATTTTCTGCTAATGAAATACAAAAAAAATAAAGATATTCTTCAACAGTGTCTCCCTTAATTGATAAAAAAAAAATTAAATGAAAAATTGAAAATCACACTGCCTCGAGGTCTTTTGTCAGTGTCCATTCATTTCATTTCAATACCCACTCAAATTTATGCAAATAAATAATTTATAAGAAAAAAAAGTTTGATGAAAAGTAATATTTTCTTTTTTTTCTTACTCACCTTAACTCACTTTCCACAGTGAAACAGAAATTCATCACAAAAATTCTTTAAAAGTTCATTTATAGGCTTTCGAGAAAAAATATATTCATGTACCATTATTTTATTACAAGTCCCTGAGGTAACAGTGCGCGACGTTTGAGTAACAAAATAATAATAAAAAGTTTTTTAATCAATATGCCCGAAGATGTGATACATATTTTTTTCTTCTTTAGAATTAAGACTGAGCATGAAAGTCTTACATACATTTAATGCACATGAATAAATTGAGTCGCGATGTTTCTCATTATAATTTATTATTATATTTTTTTTTTGGTCTTATACCAGCGTGTACACATTAATTTTATATCTGTTTGTTGTTAAAAAATTGATGCGACCCCCTTGCTTACTGACACACACACACACACATACACTTAAAATGATCGTATTTAATATTCATTCAGAGAGCTATCAAGAGAAAAGACTTAAAATGATGCAAAGAAATCACCTTGTAGCATTTTTAATCTACATTTTTCTTACATCACTTTACATTTACACACACACACAGATCCATGCAGAAATACATTAATCTTACATTGTCTCCACCATTCTAATATTAAAAAAAAAGTGAAACCAAGAAAAATTGTTAATAAATTTTTCAAAAATCAGTAAAGTTATCAGAGAGGAAGAACACATTCATTTTATTTAGAAAGAAACGTGTATTTTTGATCCACAAGCCAAACAATACCCAAGGCTAATATTTTATCATCAAATTAAATATTTACGTAGACACACACACACACACACACATTCATTTAAACAAATATAAGTTCTTCAAATTTTTACTCGCTTTTGTTATTCGTGGTGGTGATACAAGGATTTGTCTTTTCTTTTACCTTCTCAAAATAAAATCACATGGCACGCTGATCTCAATGTTTATTTATCATTATGTAATTGCGAATAATCACGTTAATAATATAATGGAAAATATGCTTTGAAATGAGATATTTGTTGATTATCTCTTGTAATTGTAAGGCAAGTACGAGATTTTACGTATTTATGGTGATCAAATTTCAAAATAATCAGATCTGATTTCTAAAGATGATTTCACGATAGAATTGAATCAACATTGATCGAAATTCATAGATTGAATATTCACGAACGCTGTCACAGTTAAATCTGAGCCTTTATGGTACGACACGCCATTTCGAGCGAGTGATGGCTGAAATTTGAATTTTGAAATCCAGAACCTGCTTCATGTAATTAAAAATCGACCATTTTTGATTTCATATAAATTTTTTTCATTTAAAATTATCTTTGTAATAATCATCATGTTGTCATCATCAGCACTGTTCATAAATAAATAAATAAAACAGGATACCAAAACATTAAATCCTGTTGTTGTGACTTACAGTCGAGGAAAAAAAATCGGAAAAATATATTTTTTTTCTCTTAATAAGCTTATTTTTTTTCTCTGTGAAACATCACATTAAATGTAGAAAACTAACAGACTTTTTAATATCAAGTCATAAAAATCGGAAATGAAATTTTATGAAATATTTAAGATGATAGAGAAAAATTAAAGGAAAATACGTATTAAAACCATACACCGCAAATAAAAATAATAATAATGAGAATGAAAAAAAAATCGTTTTAATGTAATGTAATGTAATGTCCTGTAATGCAAAAAAATATCTGACAACATCATCAGACAAGATTTACAAAATAGATTGGAAAATTAAGAAGCCGTTGAAGAAAAAAAATGTGATGATTTATTTTTTTTTGCATTTCTTGGATTTCAAAACTAATTACAAGTGATATTTACTTTAAAAAAGATTGAACTCAAAGAAAAAGATTATTTTTTTTATTTGAAATTTTACAACAACAAAATACAACAATAAATAAATTAGTGAGTTCTTCATTCATAAATTTTCTTCATGTTAAAAAAAAGGACACGAATTTATCCTTTGAATTTCAACATCTATTATTATGATAATCATGGTAATAACATAATTTGGTTTAAATCATAATTTTGTACGTTTATTATACATAAACTGTGACGACCAACAATGGCTTACAAATGGCTCTAGTTTATATTTTAGTTTTGCAATGCAATTTCTTTTGCAGAAGTTCTTTCACAGAACAATTTTTGTGTTGCGCTAGACTGATTTAATTTTATTTCGGGATATCCTTGACTGTAAAATAGTAGATGAAAATACAATAATTTCACGGAAGTATTAAAAGAAAATTCAAAATCTTTAGATTTTCTTATTGTATTTTTGGAGATGTGTGTGTGTGTGAGTTTGTATGTTCGGTGTGTTAAAGTTGATTCTTTTGTTATAAATTATTACCAAAAAATTATTATTATTATTATCATTATTATGATTGTCTGTTTTGCATTTTCTATCTGTTATTTTTTGGATTGTCATTAAATTTGTGTTTGTAAGAGGAAAATTCGAAAATTATGACACTTTTTTGTACTCGACCTCATCATAAGACTCGTTACAAACTTATGGTGGCAGTTTTTGGAAACAAATTGGAAAATAACACTTCCTGTAAAACCATTTTAATCAATTTTCAAGCTCTCAACATTGGTCTAACTAAAAAGAAGCTCATTTTCTAGTCACCGTGGGTTCACATAAACAGCAAAACCTGAAAAAAACTTTTAATGTAAATACATTTTCTGCTTGTCTCAAAATAACCATATCTAAACAATCCCATTGGACCTCAATTAAAATGCTCTCTAATTTTCTGATTATTATTTTACATTCAAATAAAATAATAAACAAATTTATTGCTCAACTGGTAATCATTAAAAAATGTCATCAAATGCTATGTTTTACTCAAATAATAATATTTTTTTTAATGTGTACGAAATAGAAAGCTTTTAGATAGTAAAAATGCATCAAAGCACAAATTTTTGATGATGTATTTATTACTATTTAATGATGATGACATCAGGTGCTCCATTAAAGGCCCCATACGAAATTATTACGAATGTATCAAAGAAAGAGAGAAATTTTGCTTTTAATGAGTCATTTGATCATCATAAATATTATTATTATCAGTTTCATGAGTGTCAGTCTCGTAAATATGTGTAGAAATAGATATAAAATTAATGTAATACATAAATAATAATAATAATGACTCCATTAATCCTGTATCTGTGTAGTTCTTTGATGCCACCAAAATCGTGATTATGTTTGTTTTGATGGACTTTTATCAGATTTTTATTATTTATGAATGATAAAGAAAACTTTGGAAAATATTTTATTTGATTTCATGGGAAAGAATTAATGGTTTATTGGACCATAAATTATATTAAAGGAAAGATTAAAGGAAAAGAAAATGCTTTGACGTATACAAGAGCGAGTTCTTTGACATTTAATGAGAGTTATGTAACGCTTTAGCCTTTTCATGCGCCCAGGCACCCATGATATGATTTTAACTGTGAAAAACCTGAGCAAAAAAGTTAAAACAATACAATCTTGGTATATTTTAAGATTTTAAGAACTTACTAAGTGAATGTTTTCAAAACAAATGCAAGCGTTAATAAGTTAATAAAAGCATTCCAATTAAAATCCAACCCGTTCAAAGCTCACATTTCTTTTTGTGGTTTTTTTTTGCTTGAAAAAATCTCTTATTACGATAAACATTAAAAAAAGGTAAAAATTAACATCAAACAAATACTTTTAAAAAGTACACGTTGTTTACCTGACGGCGTTAATTCGATAAAGGTATAAAATGCCAAATACTTTTTAATTTTTATACACCATTTTTTTACAAAGCTTTAGCTATTTTTTCACCAAGAAAAATAAAAATTGAACAATGCAAAACCGCTCACAACACAACACATTCAGAAACAAAAAAAGCATAAAATATTTGTTTGTATGCAAGGACTTTGTTAAATAATTTAAGTCTGCACACTTATGTTAATTTCGACTCAATACTCAAAGTTAAGATTTCCTTTGACCCGCATAACGGGATTTCTGTTACAACCGGGAACAGTTTGCCATTGATGACATCTAGTGAATGAAAGGTTTTTTTTTTGTAATTTTGCTTTAAATGTATTTTAATTACAAAAATAATTTTGTTTATTGCATAGAAAAATAAATAAATACATTTATTTGTTTCCCTCGAAGGCAATATTAGTTTGTTTAGGATTTTAAATTAATTCTCTCTTTGTTTCACACATCTTTCAAAAAAAAATAGTAATTTAGCAAACTTTTTCATTTTTGAATTTGACACGCCTGGAAAGGCCTTTTAGGGAGTCCATTAAGAACCAATTTTTAATGTCATAAAGTCACAATAACGGTTTAAAGTGATGATGATGTCTATAAGATGTCATTTTCCACTTCAGTCTTTATATTGAGTGGCTTTGAAGGGGTATGATTGGCTCGAATAACAATTTATGCCATATAAAGTCATTCAGGAGCGAATTGAAAATTACTAATGGCCCTGACATTCTGTATGATTTTCTATAAAATTAACGCTACACTTAACTCTTACAAGACGATGGACTGCAACCTTTCTGGTATTTGTCAGATTGCTCGTATGGCCAATCCGCCACTGGAGTAATTCAAAGTCGCGTCTTTCGTTACACCAGGAATAAAATCATCAAAATTTTCTTAGCATCAAATATCACTCCAGAAAAGAAAACAATAAATATCATTTTTCTTTTAATATTTATTATGTCAAAATCCATAACAACACACACTCAATTCACATATGAATTTGAAAATAAACATCGAACATCATTAACAATAACAGAGAATAGACATAAAAAGAGGCTTATAAAACAATACATCATTTTAGGTCTTCATACATTTTGGTCATATAAAACTTTTTTTTTCATCCTATAAGTGACCATACAATGAATGAATGGAAAAAAAAAAATAAAAGTATGTTTATTGTCATGTGTGATCATAAGTTTCTCTCTATTACTTTGAAAATAAATAAATGATTGTAATAAGAAGAAACCGGAAACTTCAGTAAAACAAATAAAACATAAGTTTTCCTTCTCTCTGTTTTCGTTCTTTATTATCATCTGATAAAATTAATGATCAAATTGATTAATTTATGTTTTATCCATAGGTTTTATTAAGAATTACATTTATACTCATAGAAACACACACATGATAAAACTCATTGAAAAAAGTGATAGAATGATGAAATGAAAACCTTCTTAAAATAACTATGTTATGGAATCCTTAGGATGAGAAAATGAATTTCTCGTTGAACTTTATTAAAAATAATAATAAATTGATGTCTTTCATTAAATTTCAGGACTTTCATTAAATTAAACCACACATATGAAAATTATTCACAACTTACATGATTTATATAAATCGAAGGATTGGCTTTTCCTCATTTTTTATGATAAATTCACATTTAATTGCAACCATTTATTAATTTTTTTTTGTCTATTTTTCATTGTGTCACCTTACATTTTTATTATTATCATTTTATTATGATTATAACAGGAAAAAAAAGTCATTTACTCATTGGTTTCGTCCATAAATGGATATTATATCAGTCCTAATTAGAATATTAAACATAAAAAATAAAAAAATTGTCCTATACATGTAATATCCGTATCTCACCCAATATTATTAATGAATTTTTATTTTTTTGTATTTTTTTCATTTTTGGGTGCGATTACAATTAAGCATTGACCAGTAATAAATTATTCAAACGGATGTTCGATTAATTACCGCCAATCCCATTTTTTATGATGATGATGTGTAAATATTCATAGAAACAATATGTAAGCAATAACATGTAATAACAAGTATAATGAACATAATAATAATGATATTAATGATTATTAATAAAGGTATCAGTATTATGTTGTTAAAAGTCTCATGAGACGCTCCCAGATTTTTATTTTTGTGTCTTTTGTCCTTTTTTTTTGTATTAATGAGTAATTTTATTAGACTTCAATTATGAGGATTTTGGTTGTTTGTTTGTATGAAAAATTAAAATTTAAGTGAAAATGATGTTTAAATATTTTAAATGCACTTAATTAAGGAAAAAATACAGCTTACTATGGGCCGTTGGCAGCACTTTGACGCCCATTAGATTAATTTTTCTGTGTTTAGGTCACAAATAGCTTCAGAAAAAGGTAGCTCTTGTTTTGTTTTGTATTCAAGGATCTTATGAATCTCTCTGAGCTCATTAGTTTTTGAATTTTGGACTCGAGAATATAAAAAGCACTTTAATAAACCGTCCAGGGCTTGGAAAATGACCAAGTTTATGGATTTTCATTCAAATTTATTTAAATTTTGAAACGCATTCCTGCTTGGATCAAAAGTCAAATGTGGCTGATTAAAGCCGATATTGGAGAATGACCCATAATCGCCATAATGGCAGATTTTGTCTAAAGTTCATCCGCCTACTCTTGTAAGGGCCTAGAATTGAACACCTTTTGAACTTTGTAAGCCATCTTGGCAAGGTCTGCTTTTAAGGTTGCTCTCACTTTGACCGAGTTGTACAAAATGAGACATTTTCTGTCATTTTAATGAATTTGTGAGAACCAACTCCGAAAACTTTTAAGAAAAATCATGAATCGGCATAACTTCCATCACAAGACGAATGTCAATCAATGATTTTCGTTGAAAAAATTGTACAGAAATGATTGAAGGGCACTGCAGTTAAAAAGAATATCAATTCTCGGATCTTCGAAATTTGAAAAGGAAAAAAAAAATGAATTAAAATCCCAAATGTCCTTAAATTATTCATTTTCATAAAGTAAAATGATAATATTAAGTAATACACCATCAATTCAATTTTATAACCCTCCATCAATTGCCACATAAAATAAAATCTTAATAAGCTCTACGCAGAAAAAAATTTCTGTATGTTCTTAGAAAGATTTTTTTTTTCCTAAAATAGCATTATAATAAATTTAAAAATAAAAAAAAAAAAATTGAATAAAAGAAAAAAAAATTAATCACCAAATTTTTAATTCATTTTATGCCTTCAACACAAGTAAAGAAAAATTGCATGTATTAACGATAAATGGGGGACTATCTATTTATTCAACATTTTTTTTATTTTAATCATATTCTTGTATTAATTTTATATTGTAACCTGCGGCCTTATTTTCATTTTTTTTTATTTTAAAACACGCTTGGATAAAAAAAATTACAAAATATAGAAGAATCATAAAAAATGAAATAAAGATGAGCAGTTAAGAAAAAAAAATGTAAAAAAAATTATAGTCCAAAATCAAATGAAATTTTATCTTCTTCTGAAGTTAATCAACTTCAAAAATTACAAGTTTTCGTAATGTGAACTCAAAAACGTAAAACAAGCGAAGAAAATTAGAATCTGAAACTTGTACAATTTGTAATTATTACTGTATCTTGTTAATAATTAGTGAAAATGTTGTTATTGATTAGAACAAAAATTGTACAAGTTTCAGATTCTAATTTTCTTCGCTTGTTTTACGTTTTTGAGTTCACATTACGAAAACTTGTAATTTTTGAAGTTGATTAACTTCAGAAGAAGATAAAATTTCATTTGATTTTGGACTATAATTTTTATTGCAATTTTGAACTTATTCTCAAAGAGGACACCTTCGTCATTTATCATTTTAGGCAAAAGTAATTTTTTAAAGAAATTTTTCACTTGGTTGCATGTATTCAGCTATAGTAGTTTCACAGAAGTTGGATAAATTTTTAGTTATTAGCTATTAAGTCAACTAATTTCTTTTCAAGATCCTACACTCTCAAACAAAATCCAGTGGGGCACCAGTGGGAGACCAGTGGGAAATGCTGTTCCCACT
>LN483373.1:540781-598436 GCA_900002565.1 Culicoides sonorensis | reverse complement strand
GATAGTTAGAGGACTCAAAAATACAGGCATTCATACCGGGGTTTTCCATTTGGACCCACCAGATGGCGCTGGTGGCCATTTTAGTGATTTTTTTGAGGTTTTAAGACTTTCCTGAAAAATTTTCCAAGGGAAAAGTCGTTGATGACTATACAGATAGTTAGAGGACTCAAAAATACAGGCATTCATACCGGGGTTTTCCATTTGGACCCACCAGATGGCGCTGGTGGCCATTTTAGTGATTTTTTTGAGGTTTTAAGACTTTCCTGAAAAATTTTCCAAGGGAAAAGTCGTTGATGACTATACAGATAGTTAGAGGACTCAAAAATACAGGCATTCATACCGGGGTTTTCCATTTGGACCCACCAGATGGCGCTGGTGGCCATTTTAGTGATTTTTTTGAGGTTTTAAGACTTTCCTGAAAAATTTTCCAAGGGAAAAGTCGTTGATGACTATACAGATAGTTAGAGGACTCAAAAATACAGGCATTCATACCGGGGTTTTCCATTTGGACCCACCAGATGGCGCTGGTGGCCATTTTAGTGATTTTTTTGAGGTTTTAAGACTTTCCTGAAAAATTTTCCAAGGGAAAAGTCGTTGATGACTATACAGATAGTTAGAGGACTCAAAAATACAGGCATTCATACCGGGGTTTTCCATTTGGACCCACCAGATGGCGCTGGTGGCCATTTTAGTGATTTTTTTGAGGTTTTAAGACTTTCCTGAAAAATTTTCCAAGGGAAAAGTCGTTGATGACTATACAGATAGTTAGAGGACTCAAAAATACAGGCATTCATACCGGGGTTTTCCATTTGGACCCACCAGATGGCGCTGGTGGCCATTTTTGTGATTTTTTTGAGGTTTTTAGACTTTCCTGAAAAATTTTCCAAGGGAAAAGTCGTTGATGACTATACAGATAGTTAGAGGACTCAAAAATACAGGCATTCATACCGGGGTTTTCCATTTGGACCCACAAGATGGCGCTGGTGGTCATTTTAGTGATTTTTTTGAGGTTTTTAGACTTTCCTGAAAAATTTTTCAAAGACAAAGTCGTTGATGACTATACAGATAGTTAGAGGGCTCAAAAATACAGGCATTCATACCGGGGTTTTCCATTTGGACCCACCAGATGGCGCTGGTGACCATTTTAGTGATTTTTAGCCGGTTTTAAGACTTTCCTGAAAAATTTTTCAAGGGAAAAGTCGTTGATGACTATACAGATCGAAAGAGGACCTAAAAATACAGGCATTCATACCGGGGTTTTCCATTTGGACCCACCAGATGGTGCTGAGAGTAGAAAAAGTGATTTACACGGAGAAAAAAGTTGAAAAACAGCAAAAAAAAAAAAAGTCAGTGTAAAAGTCGTTGATGACATCTGGAGCGTGTCGGGGAGGGTCCGGGGGGTCCAAAAAACCCCTCCCCGAGGCTGCTAAGGTCGTTGATGAGGTCGTTGATAACTTCAGTCTAGTTGAATATATTTATTATTTTCAAGAATTTATTAAAACTTTTTGATTATTTTTATCCCATAATTTTATTTTTTTTTCTTGCCAAATATTAAAATAATAATATCTCAAGTTCATACCGAAATGGACAAGATAAAACGGTTCATTTTACTAATATTATTATTTATTATTATGACTCTTCTTCGTATTCAAAGTAATTTTCATGGAAATAAAATAAAATAAAATAATAAATGAAAAAAAACTTGAATAATAAAATAAAATTACAAATAAATTTGATATATGACCTATATTGAGCTCATCAAGTCCTTAGAGTAAGTGGAAGAGAGATGCCTTAAAAAGAAAATTATTATTATATCAAATAATAAACATAAAAAAATTATAACAAGAACTTGATTGATTGGAAGGTCGTTTGGGTCCCCTCTTATATTTGTTTTCAGATACACTCAAACACGTGCCATGTACTCATTTTAGTTGAGCTTCATGGTCAATAGTACATTTTTTTTATTTTTAAAGAAAAAGTGTAAAGTAAACTGAAGTTCATGGAAAATTGTGTCTATGATTTTATTTGTGATAAATTGAAATGGGGCGAGAAAAGCAAGAAAAATTATATGTCGTTAAATTTGTTTTCCACTGTGTTTTCACGTTTAGTTTAGCGGATTTTTTTAAGAAATATAAATTGAGCTCCCATAAATTATTTAATAAGGTTTCGTTTTTTTATTATGAATTTATTACTTATATCCCTTGTTTTGAGCATTTTTTTTATCTGCAAATAAATGACAAGTTCATCAAAATGAGAAAAAAATAAATAAATTGAGCATTAAGATAATGAGATTGAAAGATTTTAAGAGAAGAAAGAAAAAAAAACTATTAGTTAATGAATGTATAAATTTTAAAGCATGAAATTTCCGTTCAAGCACCTTTCACACTCTTTTGAGTTCGTTTCACTCTCTATTAAACATATTTATTTGCCTTATTTTGAGCAGCAGTCATCATTTCTCATGTGCCTTGCATGTGATTTGAAATAAAAATTTAAAATGACCTGTTCCATGTTAAAAGTAACAGTGAGCAAATACATAAAACGGAAAATAAATTGCAAATCATGGCAAAATAAAGGAGTAATTTTCTGCACAATCAAAGCGACAAATGTCGTCAATTTTTCCTACTTGTCACGTATCGTACACACACATTGTATTCATTTCAAATATTAGTCCGTGTGTATGAAATAAAAAAATGGCAAGAAACATTTTTCTATTTAATACAATGTGCAGAACTCTTGCATCGGGTCCGCTTTGAGAATTTAAAAATGTGAAATATGAATATAAATGTCTGAACTTTAATAGTATTTGTTCATCAGAAGTTTTATTTGTATAATTTTTTTTTGTTCTCTTCACATGTACAATGTACATATGATGACTGTATGTATGATGAAGAGGAAAAAAATCACAATTCTTCCTCCCAATGGAATGGTTGTCTGAACTGAACTGCATTATTTATGTGAATTGCATCTATGATTTTCAATTTTTTTCCTTTTTTCATGAAACTTGACTGTGTTATGAATGTTTTTAATGTTCAAAGATGATTTTTGTATTCTATGCAAGGAACAAAGAAATCAACTTTTCTATTATTGTCTACAATTTGATATGTTTATAATATAAAATAATTCCAAGTTGAAATGTGCATTTGTAATAAAATGATTTGATATAATATTCAATTTTCACACACGACAAACCCACGACCACCTATTGCCAAGTAAGCTAAGGACATTTTTTTCATAAAAACTCAAAATTTCAACGAATTTTTAATTCAAAAAAATATGTTCTGAACCTTCTCAAATGGTTAATTTCACACATATTTTGTGTAAACATGCAATAAATGCGATGCAATTACAACATGCATCACCTTATAAACCATCATTTTTCCTTGTTCACATAAGCTTCGTCGTTGACATCTTTCTAGCTATATGCATATGGATCACATACAAGCAAACAACCTTTTTGTAATAAAATATTCAATGTATTGCAATAACAACGACAACAGGAAAAAAAAAATATTATTTTGCTTTTGATATATGGATGTTCATATAACATCATGTCGTTGTTGTCGACATGTCAGGGCAAAATATAATCATGTAGATTCCTTAATATTCCTTTTAACACAACACGGTCAACAAGACAAGGGTTTTTTGTGCTCGTTATTGTCTGAAATTAATTTTTCATTGCATTGAAAATGATTTTTCTGTAAAAAATTTAAAGAGATGTCGCATTGAAAAAATATTTTTTGATTGATATTAATTTAAATTTGAAAATAAGTTCAAATCAACGCTAATTCATGGAATTTCCTCCATGAAAATTATCACAAACGTATTTATTTAAAGTTTTCGTCATTTTTACAACTATAACATGCTAGAAAATAATTTTGTTACCTTTATACATGTATGGCATGTAATAAACAAAGTTTATGATGATGATGCTCTCTTTGTGTGCACTTTTAATACCTCAAATATCCCTTTTTCGCAATTAAATAATGTCCTTTTGGCGATGTTTGTTGAGCTTTTTCATGTATTCGCATATTCTCGCGTGCGTGCATGCATATGTATGTGTGTGTATGTTTCAGGAAAAACCACAAACAAAGTGTATTTGTCATTCATTTTGCTGTTCTCTTCTAATTTATTTGTTACACGGTTTGTTTTTAGCATATTTTCCTTTGATTTGTATAAAATAAGAGTCTTTTGGGACTGGTCGAGTCAGTCTGTGATAATTTTAGTAAAAAATTTCAGATTGCAGATTGAAATCAATGAAAATGAAATCGAAAATGTTGTTCATAATCACGTTCAATGTTTTTTTATCTTGCACTTTGTTATACACAACATATGTAAAGATGTGTAATTTTTCTCCACTTGTTCGCTTATTTTCAGACATTAGTTCTATCAGCACAACAAAATTATATTGTTAACAAGGTTTTAGCAAGTAATGAGGGTAATTTATTAGCAATATGTGGTTTACGTGGTGTTTCAATTATCGAGTTGCCAAGGCGTTGGGGCATAAATGGACAATTTCAAAATGGAAAGGACCGAATTATATGCAGGTAGGTGGAAAATTTAAAAATTTTGTCATCAAACAGAAACATTTCTTCATTGTTTTCATTTTACTAGTAGAGCACTCATCCCCTTTGATTTTATTCAATGTAATTTATGACAATAATTCATAAATAAAATAAATAATTTCACCTTTCTTATCTTTATTTTATGACTATTGACTAAATGTTTTGTTTTCCCTAATGCACAACGGGCTTAAAACAATTTTTTTCTTCTTTAAATGAAACAGCATCACGTATGTTTATCCCAAGTTTTTTTTTTAATACAAATATAATTTTAATATTTTTTAATGATCAACCCCTTTTATTAATATTAACATTTGTTTTGTTTTTCTTTATATGCATAAACACGATCTGCAATAATTTTCGCGGCTAGATACAAAAAAAAACAGCTTCTCATCCATATACACGCTTAAATGACTCAAGTGAAGTGATTAAAAATGTTTATTTAAAGTTTATGCCCTTTTTTCGTGTATGTTAACTTATAACAATAAAATATTAAAAAAAAAGAGACAAGTATGCAGCAATGAAATAGGGTTGACTTTTATTATGTCGACGTTTTTTTTTCTCTTCTTCATATCTCGCTGGCATTATGTTTACCAAATGTAACATGATTATAATAAAAAAAGACAAAATAGGGTTAATTTTTTCGTGTTTAGTAGGTGGATTATCAATGTAAAATATTTACGCGTGTTTTTTTTCGCTCCTTTTCTAATAATAATAATAAAAATAATAATATTCAATATAGAAACGTTCCGGAAAACCACTCAATGACGGGTTATAGATGTAGAAAGTGATGTTATAATTCTTTTTTTTAAACTCGTGCTGTCCAAATATAAGAAAAAATGTAAGATAAAAAAGTGGGTGTTTGTGTATGCTTTATTAAATGGGTACTTCTTTTTTTTATTCTGCGTTGTCATTAAATTCTCTTAATATTTATCTCTGTGAATTACGAAAAAAAAATTACACCTTTCCCTCGTTTATTTTTAAAAAAGTTTAGCATTTTAACATACATTTTTTTTTGTTTGAGTAGTTCATCTGCCTGTTAAATGGATTTTAATATTTTTTTGTCTTATATTTTATTTTAATGCTAATTTTTTTAAATTTTCTGAAAATAAATATAAGTGGACCTTTGAAAACAACCAGTTCAAGGGATGTGTAAAGAGGTTCGATGTCGACCACTTCGGCACTCTCACCAACAAACAGGCTCATTGAAAAACAAACGATTCTTGAACTCAAAACGAACACTCTCAACCCAAAACCAGTGGAGCACCAGTGGGAACACGGTTTCCCACTGGTCTCTCGCATTGTAAGTTGAAAACGCCCCGCACTGTATGCATAGACTAAAAGAGTGGCCATATTATTCGAAATGTTATCCAAATTAACAGGAATTGCGTTAAAAATTGCATTTACGCCTTGTAAGCATCATCTCCGTCTGTCAACCAATTTGTTATACGGGATGTTTTCAGAGTGCATTGGTACCCCACTGGTTTTGGGTTGAGAGTGAAGTTCGACTGAGCCATGATCCCATTCCAACGTCATCCTCCTCTGACTTTCCATTTTTTTTTCATTATTCAACATTTTTTTAAACACGAATTTAAAAGATAATTCAAAGAGACGAGAACAAAAAAAACGAAAAAAAAAACGGGGTATTTATTAGCATAATCAAGTGAGACAAGAAAAATGAGTCAATAAAATTAATTAATTAGATCATGTGAAAAATGATGCGAAAGGGAACTAATTTTTTTTCCTTTCAACTGTTAACTCAACCCTTTTATCAACACTTTTTTACAGCAGATTCAAATTTCTTTTTATATCGCGAAATTTTATGTTTTTTCTGTTAATTAAAACAAAAAACACATTCAACGAAATTTCAATTCCACCTCTTTACAAATTAAAATTAAAATTATTATTATTATTATCAATTCCATAAACTACACTTAAAATTTTTAATTCACTTTACCGCTAAAAAAAATTTATATATTAAATTACTGAAATTAAACGTTTCATTTTTGAACCAAAAAAAAAAACACAATTCAATTCAATTAAAATGTGGAAAACTTTTTACTCTCACTGTTGAACAATTTTCGCTGCATTCATTTATTTTCGTTTTGTTAATCCGAAACAAAATTGAATTTGAGGTAAGAAAATTTATTTTTACAATTCGAAAAATTGCAACAAAACAATATTTTTCAAATTAAAATTTTAATTTCTCTCTCAAAAGGAATCAAAAGATGTGTATTCACAGTTGTAGGTCTGTATCTGTATGTGTCTGTATATGTGTGTGTATGTGTGTGTTATTATTTAATAATTTTTATATAAAATTTACCAGAAATGTAAATGTCAGTTAGCATAAGTAAAAGGCATGAGTGTTTTCAATTATTGTACACTGAGAGAGAGTGAAAAGAGGCAAAAAGCAGCCACAAGATAATAATTGCAAAATTTACAATTAATTTAACAAGGAAATTTGTTAACTGACTTCTGGCAATGAATGAGTCTTTTTATATGGTATGAAATTGATATTGCAGAAGGTGTGTGTATCAAAAATTTATAGATAGAAATATTCAGATACTGGGAAGATGTTTTTCTTTTTTTTTTGTTGGTATACACATGACTTTGGAATTTCATGCTGAATCATATCTTTGTTTTTTTTTGTCTGTTGTTCTTTTTTTATTTATTTTATATAATTTTTTGATTGTGGGTATATGATGGAAAATTGAATATAAAATAAATGGTGGTTTCACAGTAAATTGAATTGAATTGAAACAGTTGTTGCTCACTTTTATACAATAAGAGATTTTAACTTGAAATTTTTAATGAAATTCAGTTAGAAATGGTTCCATGAAAGGAAATTTTCTTACTTGAGGTGTTGAGACAAGGCTTACAGTCATTTTATGCATTTTTAGTCATTTTACCAAGTCCAGGATGGTTCATCTGATCGATGATAGTTATTTTTATAATGGTTCAGCGGTGGATTGAAAATTATTAACGGTCCTGGCATTCTGTATGATTTTCTTTAAAATTTACGCTAAGCTTAATTTTTACAAGACGATCGGCTGCGGCCTGTCTGGCATTTGCCAGATTGCCCTTATGACCAATCCGCCACTGAAGGTGTTCAAAATTAGCGGCTTTTACTTTTTGTGTGCATAAACTTGTGTCAAAAAACTACTCTCTTCTGAATCCGACCCTGTTTGGCCTTGCATTGAAACTTGGCTTGAAAAAAATTGTAATACACAAAAATCACAACTCAAAATATAAAAAAATTACAAATGATTATGAAAAGAATGTAGGCAATTTTTGACTTGAAAATGTTTTTAAATGTCTAACTAATGTCTTTTCATGTTAATTTCACTCCTCCTTTCAATTGACACACCACCCTCATATTGCTCACATTATTTAAAATAAAACAATAGATATAATTGTTATTGGTGTGTGGGTGTATGTGAATGTAAAAAAATATTTTCTGCTGAATTTTCTATTTATGATTGTGAAAAGTTATGGAAAAATTCAACGCAGCAATATAATAATGATGATCATCATCTTTTGTAACAATAAAAACAATAATAATAATAATAATGATAGTCTTATTCTTATACAGTTTTCACAAATATTTTATTTTATTTTATATTTTTTAATGTTAGCAGAGATATTTAAGACTGAATACAGGAAATTAGGTGTATTATTATTGTAACCTGACTTTTGTTTTATATTTCAAGAAATTTTTCTATAAATATTATCGTGTTGGGTACAATTACAACAAAAATTTCCTCTCATTTTCTTCTTTTACTTGTATTTTAAATGTTTTTTTTTGTCTTAAAAGAAAATTTGTCAATGATATTTGTGATGAAAAGTGTGTGTGTGTGTGTGTGTGTGTGTGTATGTATGTGTGTTGTATTTCTTAATGTGCCAATTTATACGCAATTTCATTATGATTGTTATTATTATAAGGAATAATAATCAACGACAAATTTTTGACTAGATGTGGAAATGAATGGAAAAAAGTTTAATCATAATTTCAAGTGACAATGCTTTTACGCGCGTGTGGTACCGTTTTCTTATCTTTATGAGTTCAATTCAAAAATTTATTTTATTTTCTGACTTTTTTACAACAAATTTATATGTTTGAGATGTATTTTTTGTAATGAAAGAATGGAAAAATCTAAAAACAAAAAATAACGTTGTTAAAATAAATAAGATACAGAAATGGGTGTAGTTAAAAATATTTTTTGGCTTTTGTTTTATTTTCGTTTTTTGTAAATTTTAAGAGGTGTAATTATTATAATGCATTGAGATTAAGAATTATTTTTACTTATGTTTATCATTAACGTAGTTCAACGGAAAACTTGAGCAAGATATTTTATCAATCTTTTCTCGAAATGGATTTCTCCATTGAATCAAAATGTTTCAAAAACGGAGCTCAGTGATAAACTAGATTTCGTAAAACCAGTCACAGGGCATCACAAAAACTCCACAAAAGACCAGACCATTTTTTTTAATTTAAATGATGGTGAGACGCCAAGATGCCGTTTGACCGTTATTTGTACTTTTAACTCAAATTTATGTAGTTGAATGGTCATTTTGAATCATTTAAAATTTATTTTTCTTTTCTCCTCTTATTTTTCGGTGTTTTTTTAGACCTTAAATTTTGTATCCTACACACATTTATTAAAATAATATTAATGAATAAATAATTTGGTGTTCAACCGCTTTTCCACAATAAAATACAAACGTTAAAATATTAAATTTATTTATATACAAAAATGGCTGGTCACTAAATTTTCCTTTCTTTTCTTTTTCTAATAATAATAATAATAATACAAAAACAGTAATAAAATAATAAAAATAATAATCATAATGAAGTTTAAAGGCAAAAGAGTATATTAAGAGAAATCCTATGTATCAAGGGACCTTTCGTTTATTATTATTTTAATACTAATTCTGGAAAAAAGGTAAAATTTCGAATAAAAATAATAATTATTATTTCTCTACATCACACAAACACACACACACACACACACACAAACACAGCGCTAAAGGGTATTTAAGTATTTATTTAAATAAAAAGTGAACAAACTGGAACTAAAATCACATGTATGGTAAGTGTGTGTGTGTGTGTGTGTGTGTGTATGCACTTGATTAAAAGTAAAGAAGAAAAAAAGTATATAATTTATGAAAAAGAGTTGATATATGCAAAATATATACAAATAATTAGGAAATTTTATTATTATATTTTATTATATTTATTTCAAAAATGGAAATGCGCACAAAATATACGATTGTTTGTTCGCTTTACTAGTTAAATTTGATATTTATTTATATATTTATGTGAAAAATATGAAATGAAAAAAAGGAGTACAATGAAAATTTTACCTGGGCTTTCATAGTGCATGTGGACATAAATTTTCAGTGCAAAATCCCTTTAAAATGTTTAATTATTTCTTTTTTTTTCATTTTCATTTTCATATGAAATTTAGAATTTTTTTTATATTATTAATTAAATAGAATGGAATAGAATAGAATTAAAAAGTCTTTGCCCTTCACATTAAATTCTCATGTTTAAGACTAAAAGGAGAAAAAAAATGGTTTTAAAAATTAAAAAGAAACATATGTGTGTGTGTGTATTTGTACTGAATTTAAACAAATAAACTTTCAAAAATATTAATATGAACAGAGCTTATCTTATCAAATATTTTATTTCATAAAGTACTTAGGGTGACGCTGGATATGTATTTTGTACTTTCCTTAACCTAAAAAAAATGATAAAATATATTAATTATTTAATGCATCACCCTTTTTTTATCAGAGAAAAAAAATTCAGCGAAAAAAAATGAAAGGAGAGAACAAAAAACAAGAAATATGAGGTACACAAGCAATAATTTAAATAATTTTTTTGCTGGTTAACATAAGATAAAACGATAAGAGAAAAAAAACATGATGATAAAAGTACCTCAACCTCAAACAGAAATTGAAAGAATTTTATAAAAAAAAACAGGAATTGAAAATTTCATGGAATTTAACCTTTAAAGTGGAATTTCTCATTGATGTTAATGTACATTTCGCACTTCTGATGGAAATTTGCCAATTTCCAAAACCAAAAAAACTGCCATAATCGCGAAAAACCGTGATATCCGTGATTTATACGGTATTAGAAAATTTCGCGGTTTTATCGTAGATTTAAAAGTTCTGCAGTTTTCCTCGTTTTTTAAATTTTCCGTAATTTTAATAAAGGGTTAGTTAGTGGCTTCACCACTTGGATGGCAAAATTAAGAGAAAAATAGTCGAATTTCATCAAACCTCATTCTCACTAATCGCCAAACACTTTATCTTACTTAATTTCAAATCATAATCAATTCATTTCAAACTTGACTGCATTTCAACTATCTTTCAATTTTTTTTTATTCAAATTCAATCACAACGTTACAAAAAAAATTATTCCTCATCATAATTGATAATTTATTCACATTGCATATTTTTTTATTAAAAAAACAAAACAATAATCAATAAACAAAATTCTGTATCTTGATTATTTTTTGATGTTGACAACAACAAAAAATATGCCAATGGCAGAAAATAATAATAAAATAAAATTTTATAATTTAGTTTCGAATATTAAAATGGAAAAATAATTGCTTGTACCTATTATTCTGCATGAAAAAACAAAACATTTGTTGAGAAACGCATGTTTTGTATTGGCAAAAAGGAGAAAAGGAGAAAAGAAAAGTTGAACGGATAAAATATGAAAGAAAAATGATTTATTCAAAATTAATTGTATTGTTTCGAGTCGCTGGATCGAATTATTTTAGTCGATTATGCAAATTTAAAATAAAATAATTTTTGATTTGATTCTTTCTTCTTTTTAATTTTATTATGTTTTGGTTTTTGATAAATTGTCATTGAAAGTCGTGGGACTGCATTAAATTAAAAGAAAAATCAAAGACAATGGAAAAAAAATTAAAAAAACGGAAATTCGTTGTATTGAATTTTAATTAGTTTTAGATGAAGATTGATTCGATGAAGAAAAGGAAATTTTTGATGAATATTTATGTGAAATTATATATTCAGGAAAAGCAGACACAAGAAAAAAATTAACACAAAAACTTTTATAAGGACAAAATTTCTTCTTCTAATACAAAAGATTCTTCATCAGGCGAAGAAACTCATAAAAAGTATAATTTTCAACTAATAACTTTCAAGTTATTTTTTTTCCTTGTAAAAGTATAAATAAATAAAGAAAAGAAAAGGATAAATAATAAAAGATGGTGATAGTAATAATAATAATAACAAATAATAATCATAATACAACAATAATAATAATAAATGAACAGAATTTTCCCTAGACAGTATCGCCTTTATAATAACATTCTACAATTTCATAAGATATGGAAAATAAAATAAAACACCTTAATAATATTACTAAATAAAAAAAGAACTCAAATATATCTTTATTACACTTGAATGATATCTTTTATACTTTTCTTTCAAGTTTTTGTGTTTTTAATGAGTTTTTGTTCTAAAAATTATTGTTATTATTTTAATAATAATAATAATAATTTTTTTTTGTTTGGTTGGTCTTTGGTTTAATTTATATGATTACGTTTTAACATATTTCTTATACAATTGTATGTTAAAAAAAAAAAGATTTTGAATATTCTACAAATTACTGTTATGAAAGTAATTTTGATAAAATTTACAATAATTATCTCTTTTATTATTATTTTAAAAATTCAAGACTTTATCAAGCACATTATTAGCCAATCAGACAAATAAAAAGAATTTTTGAATTAAGAGTGAAATGAAAAAAAATTATTAAAAAAATATCGTTTACAAATTCACAAAGAGAGTGAAATGTGAACTAAAAAGTAAGAAATAGGAACTAAGATATTTTTACAAAGTTAATGCTATCAATGACCTTGAAAGCCTCTGGTAAGGGTTTATAGGCTATCTAAATGCTGCCTGACACGCTTCACAGGTCACAAAGAATCGGTTCTTTTTCTTTTTTTTAAAGAAAACCTACAACTTTCTCATACAAAGTTTTTGTTCAAAACCTAAAATTTTTATATGAATTTATTTTTTTTTTCCTAAGTGGAGTGCACTGAAGCTCAAGGCTGGCACTTCGACCTATAAGATGTTCTGTGCTTATCCTTAAGAAGGGATCTTACTTCTCCTTCAATACATCCAATTCGTCAAAGAATCTTAAGATTACTTTAGGATCTGTGTTAACTACAGTAAAAGGAGATGGAAAGCCCTCTCTGAAGTAGCGAATCTTCACTCTAGCTAATGCTTCACACTCACACACGATATGCTTTGATGTTTCATCCTCGTCTAGGCAGAACCTGCAGGTGTTTGAATAACTCCTTCCTATCCTTTTAAAATTACTGCACAAAAGCCAGTCTTGTTAAGAGACCCGTCAGACATATGAAATTGTATTTTGTCTTAATTTCATAAACATTTTTATTGTTTATGAGAGTTTTTCGAATTTTAAGCTCTATTGAGCCTGTCAAATATTAAATTGAAACAATTTTATACAGAAAACCAATGTGTAATAATAATCAGTTAATTTACCAATAAATACAGTAACAACAATTAAACACTCTCCACACCAAATAAAGTGTGAAAATATTTTATAAATTTTCTTCTTATGATACATTATTTAAAGTTTTACCATTAAAAAATGGTTGAAAATTTATATAAATTTTATGGCATCTTTTCTCTTTTAACTTTTTTATACATATATACACCGAGCAATGATACAATATAACAAAAATAAAAAAAAAATCGAAAACAAACACAATTTAAATGTATTCATAAACAAAGTACATAAATTGGGCTGCTTAAATTTATTGGCATAATTAGTATTCTTACAAAAAAATTTTTTACTCTTATTATTTTGTTTTTTTTTGTTTTTCGTTGTTGTTATTTTCAAAGTCATTTAAAACTCAGTGAAAAATTGTTGGATGTTAATTATTGTTATTTCAACACAAGCAAAGTTGCATGTGAAACAGACTTAGGCTCATAAAAATTGTAATAAACATTGTCATTGGTTTTGAGAGAGAATTTGTGTTTCAAAAGTCTGCATGAAATTATATTAAGAGAAAAGGAAAAAAAAATCAAGATATGATTAACAGAAAATTATAATTTTTAGCAATAAAATAAGTTTTTCAAATGTAATAATCAAAAAATATTGTTAACTTTTATAAAATAAAACCAGTCATTCCATGAAATTACCACTTTTGGAAGAAAATAAAATTAGGTATCTGCAAAGTGATGATAATACTTTTTAATATACTTGAGAATAATTCATTAAGGGAAATTCAAATTTATTTGTGTACGATGAGGCTTGTTAGGAAAATGTCTCAATACAATGAATAGGTTTTGATCCAATTTAAGGTCTCATTGATCCGTAAAACAGCCTGTAACCTATCGTTGAAGTCAATTTTGAACCCTTAGCTGCTTTTGGATTGAATTCCGGGTACTAGAAAATAATTTTTTAAGTTATTGAGAGATTTTAATCAGGACTCTTAGGCACTGTAGGATTCATTAAGAGACCTTCAGCTTTCGTGGAGTACAATTAAAGCTATTTCAATCGAAATGCACTCACGCACACCATTCAATGGCTTCACTTTCCTATTTTTTTTATTCATCATAGTAATTTTCGGTATTATATTAAAAATATTATAAAATAATGATAAACATAAAAGTTAACTGCTCCTCATAAAGCCAAATACAAACAAATATATTTTTTGGAAGAAGAAAATGAAATAAGTCTACATAAAAGTCATATTTATAAATATAAGAAAAATATTACAATATATAAATAATTGACAATTTATAAGCAAATTTGGTAATACGATGTCATGATGTCTGTACCAAAAAATAATAACATTTAATAAATGTTGAATAAATGAAGGCAAAAAACCTTCCAAAACATATCAAAAAGATGATGAGATGAATTAATGTTACCCCTTTTTTCCTCTTGAGCTGCTATAATTTTTCCATATAAATGATTGTACAAAAATGAAATTTTTGATATTAAATACAATTATTGTTATTAACTTTGTGATGTTTTAACTGTAAATAAAATAAAAATGAAAATATATTTGTTGAGTGAAAATGCTTAGAGTGGATCTGAAAGTGACAGTTAGGTGCGATGCTGCAGCAAGATTATTTTGAAGGATCATACTGGTGACTGACTGGAAGCAAGGTGAATGAACTCTTTGCAGCAGTAACCGCTTGAAAAGTTATTGAAAAAAGCCAATCTGAAAATCTCTCTTCTAAATATTTAAGATCACATCAGATTTCAAGGGCCGTCTCAGAAAAGAACCAGCCTCAGACCTACAGACGGGTCCATTGTGCATACCCATAATCGTCGTATCTGATGAAGAAGGAACCAAATCAAGAGAAACAACTAAAGAAAAAAGTCCACTAGACCTGGTTCAACTCAGGGAAGTGACCACACCTTCTCAGAAAGCTAAGCATGGCAGACACCTTCACTTTTATGATGGAATTAATACTGTAGAAGTACTCATTCAGTGTGATACTACGCAATCTGGCATGCTTGGGACATACACAAAGCAGATGTGCAGCAGTCTTCTCTTGTTCAGAGTAGCATTTGACCAGTGAACATACCAACTCCAACTTTAAGTTAATACTCACCCTAATAATCCACATTTGATACACATTCATTGACAGAAATTAAAATGAAGAACCTGTAAGGAAAATGGATTAAAAGAAAAACGAGTATCATAACATAATACACGGGATGATGACACGATGTCTCTAATATTAAATATTTGTTAATACATGTTAAAAACATTCATTCTAACTTTTCTAATATATTTGAGTGATGATTAAATACTCTGAAGCCTTTAAAAAATTATGTAAAGATATCAAATAATAAGTGGATCCCATGCGATCACATTTTTTATCATACTGATGGCTGTATGTGTGTGTGTTTGTGGGGGTGTATGATGAAAATTCTTCTATATTTGTTTTAATACTTTTAATAAATATGTATCTTCAAAAATTCTTCTGTACAATGAAGATGAAGGATGAGTTTTGTTTACGCAAAATAAACACACACGTTCACACACACACACACATGTATTTGTCAACGTGAATACACACATCCAATATAATATTTTCTAATAATAATGATAATGATAATATGTGAATCTTTTTAATGTCTTCTATAGACACGTCACGTAAATACTTTAAAATTTAAATATTTTTCATCTGTTTTTGTTTTTCCAGAAAAAGATATTTATTGTATGATATGTCATAAGAAAATACAGGGAAGAGGTTGCTGTTGGTGTTGTTGATGATAAAGGGGTTAAAAAAAGTATCATCATTATGCAGCATTATCCCCTTTATCACATTATCAAATATATTATAAGTCAGCTTTTATTTTAAAACATTGGCTTTTTCCCTTCTATGCCATTATTTGTTATTATTTATCCGGTTTTTGTATCATTAGTTTTCTACTAAATTTCATGTTTTATGATTATGATTTGTCGCAATGTACTACGTGATAAATACCGTTATGATGCTTTTTCTTCTCATTTTCGAGTGATGTTGATTCGAGTATGTAACTTCTAATACTTTAATGATTATTAAATGTAATAAAAGAGAGGATAAGTGAAATTTATTTAATAATCTGATGATATTCTGATAAGAAATACAATATTAAATTAAAGAGTTCTTAGTCATTTTATTCAATTTTTGTGTTGAAATGATTTCATGGACTTAAATTTCAAAATATTGGTGAAAAGACTTGTTCTACGATTTTTCTTATAAAATATTAATGAGATGCAATAAATTTTGGTTTAATTTTTCGTCCCACCAATTTTTCTCACTTTTTCTTATTTAATATAAATTTATTAATCAAATCTAATTAAAAATGCATAAAATAATAAAAACAAGTTGATTAAAATTAAAAGAAATTTCACGCTGAAAGTCAATTCCTGTAACAAGATTTTCCCATTATTTTCTAACACAATTCAAATTTATGTTCTTTTGAATAATAAAATTTAAAATATTTCTTTTAATTATTTTAATTCAAGAAAATATTTGAAGTTCATTTAATTTTTTCACTCTCCCACTCTCTCTTCATTTGATTTAAACTGATACAAGGGGTTAAGAAAATTTTATGATACTAAATCCAATGAAACTAAAAGAAAATTCAATTTTTTTCCACGTAAATCTACGAAACATTATCACCTTCTTATGATGATGAAATATATCGGTTTAAAACACTCAACATTATAAAATAAAAACAAAACAAAAAAACAAAGAAACTTGTGAGAGAAGAAGGTGAAAGCTTTATTAAAATTTTTAAGATTTTATTGAAATGGATATTATTAAAATGATGTTCAGATTGTCCCATCTTTTCAAAGTTTGTCTTCGTCTTTTAACTCATCACATTGAATATGAAGAATAGAATTTGAAAATAAAAATAAAAAAAAAAATATTCAACAAGAAAGATTAATTAAAGATTTAAAAACTTTGTCCTAGTCTGGCGACTGCTAAACTGAATTCAATGAAATTTGAAGAAAAAATTGGTTTGGAATTGAAGAGATCAGTATTTTTTATATGACTTGAGACTCTGAGAAATAGATTGATAAGTTTTAGATTTCGCTCATACTCTTTTAATTGAATAAAAGTAAAAAAAAATCATTCAAAAAAGGACTGAATTGAAAAGTGACGAAAATGAAAAAAAATTCAAAATAAATCTTAAAAATATCTTCTCACTTTTAATTTCTTTAATTCAAACTCTTTCCTTAAATTTTTCCTATTTATTACTAGTCAAAGTCTTGTTGAGATTAATTTAATGATGTTTCGATGCAAATTTTATGACTTTGATACAAAACTTTTAAAATAAAATTATAAGCATTGAAAGGGTTTTCCTGTAACATCGCTGTACTCATGCCACAAATTAATTATATTTTTCTGGGAAGCAACGCACACTCACATTTCAATACGGTAACCAGACAACATTTTTAAAGACTACAACTTTCCCTTTCAAAACATATAAAAAGACAAAATTTCCTCATTTCTTGTCTCCTTATAGTCATATTTGGTCTTATATTGCAACAACATACCGAAAAATATTCAAATTATATTTCTTCATTAACATTTATTCCATAAATATTTTCCTGTTATACATTTTTCTTTTTTTGCTTCGTGTGTATCGACACAAAAACGCATACACTGTATAAAAGTCATTAAGTATCTAAAACATTTCCATTTACCGTTCGTGTGCAATCGAGATATGCAAAAATATTACGATCTCGTTATCTGTTTTTCTTTTTCATATTATCGTTTGGATTGGTATTATTTTATTATTATATTTTTAAGTTAGAACAAACAAACTCTTGTAGACATCATCTAAATAATAATAATAATAAAAATACTGTTTTTTTTTAACTAATAATAACAAGATGAAGAGAGAGTATACAAATAATTTTTGGTATAGATATTCAACAAGATACTTGTGCAAATGAGTTAAAGTAAAAATGTATACGAAGGTATTTTAGAGATTATTATTTTTATTTGAATTAAAGAAGTAGATAGGATTTTTTGATACACATAAAATAAAATACGCTCGGATAATCTACTGACTTTTAACTAATAATATAAAGGTATACACTGACAGGTATCACCTTCGACGTTTTATGAAAGAGAAAAAGAGCTGACTTAAAATAATTGTGATAAAGATAATAATATTTTTTTTGTTTCAAATAAAGGTATATCACCTCTCTATCAGCGCGCGTATTTATATTTTTATTACATTTTTTACTTGTGTACAAACGCAGGCAAAGATCATGGCGGCAGGTTATCATTTTATTTTTGGTAGATAATTTTTTTGAAAATTATAATGATTTGGAAAATGTGTTTTGTATGTTGATTTTATAGTATTTACTCTTGATTCGTTTAAAAGATCACGAGGAAGTTTAGTTTTAATAACAGACACGTATTTTCTTTAGAATAAAAATAATAATAATTTATATGAAAAGAAAGAATTTCATATAAAAAGGGTATTTATGAAGAAAACTTTGTCTAACATTGATGTTTAGTGACAGAATATAAATTATAATGATAATAAAATGTACTTTTACTGATAACATTCACTCAAGAAAAACAATTACTTTGAAAATTATGATGAACTAGAATCTTGTTTCTTGCATTAAAAGTGATTTCTGACAAAGCTCACGTATAATCATGTCTCCTGTGAATTGAAAAAGCACTAAAATGATTAAAATTTTCTTATTATGATTTTGGTTTATGATTAAAAGAAACCAGGTCAAGATGAAAAATTGCGCTACAAGAATTATTAATAAGAAAACTGATTTTATGAAAGATATTGATTGTAAAAGCTGTCACATTGCGATTCTGCTAAAGAATGGCAATTGTGATCTTGAATTTTTTTTTCAAAACAAGTTTTTGAATAAAACTTTTTTCACAAGTTTGACACAGACAGCCAAACGAACAGCTTGAGTCAGTGGTGGATTGGTTATACGAGCAATCTGGCAAATGTCAGAAAGGCCACAGTCGATCGTCCTATAAAAGTTAAGTTTAGCGCAAAAAAAAGTGGCCCTCTAAATGCCAAATTCGCCAAACGCCATATTGGCCAAATGCCAAATTTGCCAAACGTCTAATTTGCCAAACGCCAAATGTGCCACACGCCAATTGCGCCAAATTTGGCAACTGCCAAATACGCCAAAAGTTCCTAATGCCAAATGCGCCAAACGCCAATTACGCCAAATGCCAAATGTGAAATTCGCCGCATGCCAAATTCGCCAGATGCCAAATGTGCCAAAATGAAAAATGATTTTTTTTCTTGGCAAGCGACCTGACTACCCCCTGGCGCATAGGGAAATCGTACAGAATGCCAGGGTCGTTAATAATTTTCAATCCACCCCTGGCTTGAGTGCCTACTTTTATTACATTTTATTCCAAAACTCGTTGATTTTAGTTAAAAACACGTGCATATTTTGTTTATCATGTTGCTAAGTTCATACAAAAAAAAAATTGAAAATCACATTTCACAGACACAATAGCAATTTGTGATTGCTTAGCAACCCTTTTTCTTATTAAATCATTAATTGAATTCAACATTTGAACTTTTGCATTTCATTTACTCAACATTATTTTGTGTTAATTATTTGACCATAAAAGGTCAAATAAAATACATTTCAAAGTATCATTGAGAGCAAAAAAAATTAAAAATACCAAAAAATGTCGCGTGAAAGCTCGTTAAACAAGTAAGTTAAGCATTAAAATTTAATTTGATTGATAAAAAGTGCTTCAATGTAAAATATTTTTTTGCAATTTTCATTGAAAATACAGAATGACAAAGAAAACAATTTTGGAATCGTGTATTAAGAATAAATTGTATCGCTTACCTCACTTGAACGATGTTTTGTACTTGCATTTTCAAGGTCAGTATTAAATTTTGTTTAAAAAAAATTAAATCGATTAAAGTTCATCGTCATCAAAATTATTTTATTGAAGGATACGGAGCCATTGAAAATCTAGAAGAATATACAGAATTGAAGTGTTTATGGCTTGAAAGTAATGCAATTTCTGAGATAAAAGGTCTCGACAACCAAAAACACTTGAAATGTCTTTTCTTGCAAAATAATCTCATTGAGGTAAGAAAATTTGTTGTTTTCAATTCACATTCTAATTCAATGAATTTGATTTCATAGAAAATTGAGAACCTAGAAGCACTCACTTCATTGGATACTCTGAATTTGTGTCATAATTACATTAAAAAGATTGAAAATTGTGGAGCTGATAAACTTCCACTACTCAATACCTTGAATATATCCCACAATTGTTTGAGATATGCAAATCAACTCGATGAATTGAAAAATTGTACATTTTTGTCGGTACTTGATTTGTCTCACAACAAAATAGAGGATGTTGTTGTTGTAAAAATATTATCTGAAATGCCTCAACTTAAGGTGTTGACTATGACAGGAAATCCAGTTATCAACCAAATTCCTCAGTATCGCAAGACTTTGATATTGGAATGTGTGAGTTAAATTGAAATTGTTTGAAATTGAATTAAATTTAATGTTTGATGATAAAAATAGAAACAACTCACTTATTTGGATAGTCGTCCAGTATTTCCACGTGATCGTGCTTGTGCTGAGGCATGGAAACGTGGTGGCTTTGCCGAGGAACAAAAAGAACACCATCGATGGAATAAAGAAGAGCGTAAAAAGACACGGCGGAGTGTCAATGGTATTGAATTGAAATGTTTTTTCATTAAAATTTATGTAAAAATTTTAAATTTCAGCTCTTTTGGCTCTTCGTCGCAAGACGACAGGTGATTCGAATATTGAATTACTTCGTAGCAGTAGTGACGAGGATGAAGATGAGGATAATAAAAATTCAAAATCTGTTCCAAATAATTTATATGATGATAATTTGAATTTAGAACAATGTACTTTAAATGAGTGGCGTCAAGTCGAACAAAATACTTGCGGAGAGTATTGCGAGCCAACTAAATTCAACACTAACATTGATCATACTCTGGAAAAAAGATTTGATCCCTTGGATGAATCTGATTCCAATAATCTGGACGAACCAACCACGTCTAATAATGAAATTGAAAACCGAGGGGAAGATGATCAAAAATTAATTAATACTTCAGAAACCTCCAATGAAGCAAACTTTGAACCAAAACAAGACGAAAACGAAAATACTTCAATTTCACCACTCAAAATTCCAGACCTCAATAACAAGATCATTGAAAATGTCAAAAATGAAGCGACTTTACTTGAAATTGAAGAAACCCAGTCACCATTTGAATCAATTGAAGGGAAGTTCCCTGTCAAAGTACAGAGATCAATCGATGATGATTCATTTCCAATCACTGACTGTTCTGAATCAAGTGATTCTCCATTCAATTCACATAAAAAATTACCGAGACCTTCAAATCAAATTTCATTAGAAATTCTTGATCAAATTGAGAATTTACGTCTTTCCGTTGAAAATGTTCAAAAAGAAGGTGATTCAATTGAAAATGAACGACACCAAGATGAAATAATAAATGATGATGGTGTGATTGAAAGTGAATTCCAACCAATAATATCAGACACTGTTTTACTGAAAAACTTCAAAAATCAAACGGAACATTCATGTGTTTCAATTATTGGACCTTCACTTGAATCAAACGACATTAAAATAATTGGAAGTGAATTAATTGAAAATCCAGACACTCAAATAGTGGCACCTGCATTGAAACCAAAACGAAATAAGAAAAACTTACGACTTCCATCAGCTTGGAAAGAATTGTGGGGTTCTTCATCTTCATCCGATGAATGTTCTGATACCGAAAATGGAAATGAAAATGAAATAATACCAAAAACTGAAATTAAATTAACGAATTCAAGATCATTTACAGAAATTGATATTTCTGAATGTAATCCGAATCTAATTTCAATGAATAATGAGGATAATTCCTGTATCAATAATCCAATTAATCTTGAACTTCAAAATGACAGTTCTGAGGATGAAATAATTGAGTGCATTGAAAATGATTCGAAAATTCCCACTTCAATTCAAGAAATTGAAGAAACTGAAAGTGAAGAAGACTCTGACATAGAAGAATGTCTTCCAAATGTCACTGAAAATCCAATTGAATGTTCTTCAACTAAAAAGTATTCAAAGGAAAAAGAAGAAGTTTGGGAAATTGATCTTCAAGACAATAAAATTAATTGCATGGAGAAAACACCTTCAGAAATGTCATTAGTGGCATACGAGCCACGTGCTTCATCTTTTGATTTCTCAAAGGAACCCAAAGATAAATTATTTCTCATTAATCGACTTTTATCTTCAAAATCTAACTTAACATATGGAATTGATAACACATTTAATGTTGGTGGTACATCACACGCAACTGATATTGATAGATTTCAAGCTGAATCTTTTCGCGAACGATCAGAGCAATTACAAGATCTTTGTAGCAAGATTTATGCGCGTCGTGATGAAATAAATGCAAGATTTGATAAAATTCAAGCACTGTGGGGAGATTTTAAGAATCCATATAAAGGCAAATCAATGAAAGATCACAATTCACAAGGAACAAGTACAGCTGATTCAAGTCAAAGCGCGGATCCAATTGATTACAAGCAACTCCTTAAAGATACTGTTGCACTAGTACAGGAATCGAGTATCCTTTCAAACAGTTATTGTGATACCACGTCAACAGATCCCCGTGGCATCGATGATTGGAAAAGTGTGTATTTACTTGAACCAATTCAAACTGGTCTCATGAGCACTGACATTGATTTATCGAAAGATGAGGAAAAAATCACTAAAGCAATTGTTTCTCTCATCATTGAGAGCTGTGTTGAGTTTAACATGATGCGTGAATTTCAATTCGTCAATTTTGACTCAAATTTGAGAGGGGTTGTCAAGAAATACAGGGAAAGATTTCAAAAATTCCTTAATTACAGAAATGATAAGCGGCATGAAAATGTTGATACTTTGATGACAGAATGGCGATATGACCGTGGATCTGCATATGATTTTAAGGACATTTTCATGTGTGAGGATGAGCAAGTTCGTGATAAAATTAAACAAATTATATTTCACGAATATTCAATTGATTTGGAGAATGACCAAGAAAAATTGATGCACATGTGGAGGATGATTTTAACATGTAAACAGGTGTATTTGGGACACCAAACGACTGGATGTGGAAAAATTGTGGCGAAAACGGATGAAACGTCAACTGCAGAGGAAGATTCAAGTTCTGATAGTGAATGAAGAGGAAATTTAATGGAAATTCAATAAAAAATATTAACTCAATTAAAATTTATTTTTATTCCATTTCAAAGTAAATCGTTAATATGCAAATTTTGTTTCTTCGCAACTGATAACAATAATTGCATAAATTAACGAGTAAATATACAAAGGCTACAAAAACACAAATATAAAAGTTTTTCACCAGACTTTAACAATAAATCAAATAAACGATATTATTTGCAAATGCCAAGCCAAGATGACTTATGATAATGATAAAATGTTTTAATTGTACAATGAACACCTTTTTCTTGTACTTTTATAGTTTTTTATTATTTTATTTCATTGTGAATGTTATTTTTTTTTTGTTTCTTTTCCTCGTAATGTAACCGCTTTTGTAATAATAGAACAATATTTATATTTTACCATTATTATTGTAAATATGATTGTGTACAGATATGACAATAATAATAATGATAAAATTATTTTTGGCAAGGAAAATCTTTTTTAGTGAATTAATGTTATTGCTATTGTATGTAAATTACATATTTTATGGTGTATGTATTGCAAAAACAAAGCACGTTTTCCTTTCAACACGACGTTAATCTACGAAGATTAATTTTTTTTGTTTTTGAATTTGGTTTGGAATTTGTTGAATAGTTCGTATGATGTACGTAGCGAAAGGGTTAACCTTCATGCTGTCCTGGGTTGAAAGCTTAGTTCATTTTTAGAGGATTTAAAATTCGAAAAAGTCGGTTACCTTAAATTTTCAGTAAAACACGAGTAAAATCAAAAATGGGAAATTCTAACCACTGGGCGGTTTAGAAAAGTTCATTTCGATGGGACTCGTTTCATTGAGTATAATTATAAATTAATAAAATTAATTAATAAAATAAAATAAAAAAAAATAAAATTAATAAAATAATAATTATAAATTAATAAATGGCTGAAGTTTCAAAAATTTTCTAAAAGGCGTCTTTGAAAATAACCGCCATTTTGAAAATAACTGTCATTTTGAAAGTAACTGTCATTTTGAAAGTAGCTGTCTTTTTGAAAGTAACTGTCGTTTTGAAAATTACCACCATTTTGAAAATTTAGGGCGTTTTGAAAATTTTTGTTTTCAGGCTCTGGAGCCTAATTCCTGAGCCCAATCCCTGAGCCCTATCCCTGAGCCTAATCTCACAGCTAATGTGTTGAAGTTCATTTTAGTAATCTTCTCCATCCAACAAAACAATATGCACTAAAAATTTAACAGCTAAAAATTTATTTTATAAAATTACAGGGTCTAAAAAGTCCCTGGACAGACCGAAGGTTAACATTTAAGTTATCAAAGGCTATTTCAGCCCCTAGTAATTCGAATTTAAGCTTCATACTGAGCGTTTTAGAATCCATTGAAATATTTTATAAAAGCTTCGTATTTCTTGACTCTCAATGTTGCCCCACTTTTATATAAATCGTGTAAAAATTTCAATTAAACACATAAACACAAATAATAAATTTTCATTAGTTTCCACAACAAAATACACACATGGCTCATAAATAAATCGAAAACTTTTCAAAAATTATAATATTATTATTATTATTATGTAAAATCCTTTCATTTGAGCTTTTTCAACAGTGAAAGTCTACAGAAATTTCCCGGATTAAATTATACTTTATATCAAAAATATACCTTTGAAAACATGTATTTTGCATTACCTCACAGTTTATTTATCCTTATTATTACCACATTATTAAGTCATTTTGTTTCAACAACAAACAACGATTAACGGTTGTAAATTTCAGTGTTTAATTTTTTACAAAAATGCATTAAAACATATAAAATATTTCTAAAAATTTAGTAATTATTGTTGTTTGCTAATATTAACTGTCAAAAGTTCCGTCATAAATATAACTTTAACTCGAAATGTATAATAAAAAGAGAGTGTGAGTGCGATACACGCACAAATTTATACCAGAATTATCATATAAAATGCTAATGTGATTCAGACATTATCCTTATCACACATGTTTCAGAGGTTTTTTAAAAAAATAAAAATAATAATAATTTTTGTAACTCGCGTTTTGTGAGCACACACACATGCATATTTAACATAATTTAATGAACATTTGGGAAACACTTTTCTTTATTCATGTATTATTTTTTTTTGCACACACATATAAATGCCATTTAAACATATAACATAAGAAGGATTGATATAGAAATGAGGAATCATGTTAGCCTTTGTTATTTTATTTTGCTTTTCCTTTTATTTTTATTTTAATAATATTAACGAGAAAAAAAATTAAATATGAATATAAAAATTCATAAAACGCGCATACAAAATATTTTTACCACAGTCCAGTCACATATCTTGAAATTAAATTAAATTAATTATAATTTTGAGGCACAAAATTGTCATAAATAATAAAAAGAAACAAAAAAGGGTTATCTTGTATTGTATTTTTTTTTTATTTTTTTCATTTTCTCTTTTCAAATCCCAAAATGCTGAAAATGATAAAAAAAAAAATATTCTAATAAATATCATTAAATGTGCTGAGAAATTATACAAATGCGTTGATAAAAAATAACATGGAGGGGTCATTTGAATAAAAATTGTATTATTATTATTTTAAATGTTTATAAGAGATGATCGTTTTGTAGCAAAAAAAATGAAAATGAAATGAAAGAAAGTAAAAATGAAGTTAACTGGGCTCATTAAAGTAAAAATGTATTGCTGTTAAGTCCGTTTTAGGGCAAAAATGTATTAATTTATGGAACACGTTTTCAATTAATCTTAAAAACCTATTTGTTATTAATGGTACTGAAAATATGAATTATGAACTTCATAGTTTAAGCAATAATAAATTCGAGTTACAGTCAAGTCTCCATATAGAGAAAAATAAGCTGTACGTAATGATTCTATATAGTGACAAGTCAGTATCTATAGAAACTGTAGATCCATAGAAACTGACATTTCATTATATAAAATCATTCCGTATAGCTTATTTTTCACTATATGGAGACTTGACTGTACTTCGTAACTAGAGATCATCGAAAAAAATCGAACTAATCTGACCCACTTGTCCGAATCGACCCTTGAATCATGATTTCCTAGTGAAAAATTTTATAAGAGCTCAGTTTCCAATTTAACCCATTAACCGCCGCTGGTCGATTTTTTGACTAGTAACTGCAGATTTTCTCCTAGAAGCTCTTAATATATTTTTTTTCAAATTATCAAAGTACATTAAGAGTTGTAGGACCAGGTTTTTTGATTTTTTTTGTTAAAATAAGTAAATTATTAGCAGAAATAAGGTGAAAAGTCATGCAATGTTTCCTCCTCGTACAAGATTTCTGTACATATTTCTGTGATATTATACGACACTTTAAACCGGCTCTTCTGTAAAATTTTTGTATGAAACTCAAAATTTTCATCGAAGAGAAAAGTTTTCACTTTTACGTAAAAAACAAATCCTAGAAGAAAGTTTTGCTTTAACTCATTAATCGCGAGCGTTGTATTTTTACAACGCCTCTTTGAAGTCACTTTTCTCGTTCAAATCAAAAAATTTCTTTGGCAATCTTTTTTAGAGTCTTAATTTAAGATGTTTTGTATCAAACAGTTGCATGGTTTTTAAATTTAAACCAAAAATTAAAAAATTATGAGCTAAACTTTTAAGAAAAGTCGCATTTTTTTCTTTCTCGTACAATGTTTCTGTATGTATTTGTGTAGGACTTATACGTATTTTGTTTTGGCTCTCCTGTAAAATTTTTATATGAAACCTAAAATTTTCATCGAAATGAAAAGTGTTCATTTTCATAGAAGAACTTTTTATTTAAAACTCAATATTTTAGGAGCGGCGGTTAATGAGTTAAACTCAACATTTTTGAGACAGGGTTAAAAAATTTCCATCAAAACTAACCTTAAAATACTTTGAGTTACTTACTTTCATTCAACACTTTACTATTACAATGATATGTGATGCTATCACCATTAAACATTATAGAGCAAGAAAAAAAAAGTTTTTATGATACACATTTTCCGGATATGCTTCTACACAAAATAATAATAATTTTGTCTTCTTTTAAATATTTTATGACAAAACACAATGGTCACGTCATGCCATTTCGGGTTCGTTTTATGCCATTTTATCATAAAAATAAAAAAAAAATAATTTTATTTTATTAAATAAATAATGTTGAATTCGTATTAAACATTGAAAAAAATATTCCGGAAAATATGCCCGGAAACTTAAAAAAAAAAATTAAAAATCACATTCAATGTGGATTTTGTGCATTTGATGAATTTTTTCCTTGTACAATTTCAACTGTTTGCATTTCTTATGAAAGGGTTAAACAAATTTCATTTTTTTAATCCTAAAGTTTTTTTATAAATAAAATAATAATTTCATTTAAAAAAAAAATATAAATAAAAATTAGATTAAACTTCTTCATAATTTTCTTTTTAAATCTCATGACAATTAAATTCACAAAAAAATTATCAATTTAAATTTTTTTATTTAACTTTTTCTTGTATACATGAAAAAAAAACATAAATAATACAATTTTATTACAATCTTGCAAAAAATAAAGAAAAAATAACAATTTTAATTACAAAAAAAATTCTCCACGTCTATCTGACACTGCCTCGTAATATTAATTTTTGTGTATTACATTTCCAAAAGCATTTGTTGTAACCAAACACCATGTGGTTTTCTTTATTAAATTAGTATTTTTATTGCACTTAATTGATGCACAAGAGACATTTTAAAAAAAAATAAAATTCATTTTTTTTCGCTCGCATTCTTATGAAATGTAAAGGAAAAAAAATAATAATAATAAAAATATTAAAAAAATTGTATTTAAGTGAAGATTAAAGGGTTGTTTTGTAACCCTTTCTCTTATGATTTTATTTCATTTGATGTTGATTTTTTTTTTTAATTTTTTTTTTGTATTTTGAACGAAAGAAAATGAAAATAATTTTATTATAATTTTTTTTTTTAAATGTCTCATTGACTCTTGTTAACTTGATTCATGTAATAGAAAAAGTTATTTTTTTTAAATGAATAAAACATGAAAATGACACAGAATCAAATTCCTTTGCGAATTCTTAATTTCTTAATTTAGGCTCAAACTTAAAACATATTCCATATAATAATAATCTTAATAATCATAAAAAGCAATAACATCAAAAAGTACGTGTAGCACATATTATGATTATTAATAATCTATGGTCTCGTTACATTCAATCTTTGTGTATAAAAAGGTAACTCTCAACTTTGTGATATGACTTTGGCTAATGAATGGCAAAATGGGGACCACCAAAAGAAAGGTGTGTGTGTGTGTGAATGTTTTAATGTCCTTGATGTTACTTGTTGCCTAAAAATTACATTTAGAAAACGTATGGATTATGGATGAAGATAATTAGCTTTGATTATTATTATTATTATTATTATTTTAATGACACAACAAACGCACGACACACAATGATGATGATGATGATGAAAAACATGAAGAAAACAACAATAATCAAGTACATGATGATGATGGAAAATTATACTCATATAAACACATTTTTCGGATATTAAAAAAGAAAAATCTTTACCTTTATTTTTGGAAAAAGGTGAAAATTGGAAAATGTGATTCAAATTTCTAATTATATTGTGCGTGACAACAAGGTGTTAATTTTTATCTCTAGTGTCGAAATTTATCATTTCTTTTGAAAAATATAAATAATTTTTCCTTTTATTTTTTTTCATTACAGAGCCTTCAATTTAGATGAGCGTTTATTCATCAATAACCCAAATTTGGAGATATTGCAAGTAAAATGGCATCCTGCTTCTCCCACGGACTCACATTTATTGGTTTTACTGTCAGATAATTCAATCAGGTAAGTAAATTAAATTTTCTTTACCGTAGATTTAGAGATTTTTGTGTAATTCAATTTCAGAGTTTATGATAACGAGACACTTCGTCATGTTTGGCGAGTAGGACCAGCACCTTTATCAATATCAGTAATTGGAACATCAGGATCACTTATGAATAGTCTCGGCGATACAGCGGTTGATTTTGATATTGCTCCACCTCGTGTTGCACCACAATCCCGGAATGCAGATGATTTTCGTGCACAAACGTCTTTAATTAATGTAAATTTTATGATTTATATTTAAAAAACTAAATAAAATAAATTGAATTTATTTTAATCATAGGATACTTTTGTTACAACACAACAACCACCCAAAGTAGAATGGCCCATTTTGGTTTTACGTGGTGATGGTAACATTTTTATATTGTGTGCTGGTGTCGATACAGAACGCCCGCATCTCCAAGGACCAATTTCATTTTTGCCACAAGTGCAGGATAATTATGGTCTCGACTCTTGCGGAATTCTTGTTATACCTACACTTCCGGCAACTGTTGTAATTGCAGAATCAAGTGGAAAATTGCATCATGCAATGTTGATTGAGGGAGAACCAGAAGGATTTAAAAATACGGTAAAATTTAAATACTTTGAAATTTATATTGAAAAAATCACGATTTTTTTAAATTAAATTTAACAGTCGATTGATGAAAATGATTCAACTTTATTGATGGATCCTCCTGAATGGGATCTGTATGTCGTTGAGACAGTTGAACTTGAACTTGGACTCTCAAATAGAACATCATCTAAGGCATATTCATGTCCGTTATTCTTAAAAAAGTAAGATAAAGTCCGATTAAAATCATAATTACATTGAAATTGTTAATTTCATTTCAAATTAGGGACATTACAAACGATTATCGATATTTCGTTTATCACAACGCCGGATTACATGCCATCACGATAGATTTTGTCCATCAATTAGAAGATTTTGTCAACGCACCTGAATCTTCGTGTGAATCAATTCCAATTCTTTCTTCAAATTCACGTGCTGAATACTTAGTTTGTACAAAAGCCCTCGATGGAAATACTCACAATCCAGTTCTTGGTTTCACGTTATCTCAGTCACCATCTGGACTTATTTTACTTTTGAGCAGTGGTCAAGTTGTTTCACAAAACCTTATTACAGATCCATCGCTAATCAGTAACTGGCAATTAACTCCAAGCAACAACCAGAAAACGCAAAACCTCAAATCCCCAGTTAAAAAAGTCATCAAAGACTCATTTGAGAATCACATTCGTAACATTTTGAAGTCAAATGTGTCACAACCAATTTTAAAACTTGATAAAAATGTGGAACCAAAACCACAAGAAGCATTGGAGATTTTAATGCAAGCAACTCAAGTATTACGAGAACAACATTTTACGAAACATGATAAGGCTCGTCAGGAAATTCAGAAACGCGTCAAGGTATTGCAGATGTTAAAGGAGCAACAAATGCATGAAATTGAACAGTTACAAAATGAAAAGGACAAGATTCGGGATAAAGCTGAAAAGTTGGCGGAAATGTATGAGGATATTTGTGAGAAACAGAATAGTTTGTATAAGAGGTAAAAAAAAGTGGATTTAAATGTGAATGATTTTAACTGATGTATTTTTATTTTAGAGCACAAGATGTTGTTCGTCTCTCTACGCTTCGTTTGCCCCAGTCAAGTTCCATGGAAAAGGAGTTCTTTAACAACCTAGAAAAAATCAATAAAAAAACTAAACTTATGATGAAAAACCTGGAACAAGCAAAATTGCGACTTAAAACTCAAGAGGAAATGATGCAAACAGTGAAAGACTTGCCAGAAAAACGCATCGTCATGCCAGCAAACAAAGAGAATGCAATTAAGGAAATTTTGGCTGATATGTAAGACAATTTTAATAATTAAAATTCGTTATTTCATGAATATGAATTTTTCAGGACTCAACAAATTGAAAAGCAAATAAGTGATGTCAAGAAATTGAATGCTATTGTCAATGTTAATTGAAATAATTTTTTTACACTTTTTGACTTTTTTTTTAATTGAGAAATTTAATGGAAAATAAAAATTAATTAAAAATTATATCAAGAGTTTAATGAAAAATAATTATTGTGTTATTGTCTAAGATTTGTAATGAAATGATATTAACCGTCAAATTAACAGATAAATTTCAAATTAAAAGGAAGACCCAATTCACATTTATCAAATTTCATATTTTATCAGCCCCATCTTTTATCAAACTGTTGAAATTAAAAAAAAATATTTAAATTTTCAATGAAAAATTTAAAAAACTTATTACGAGGTTTCAATGCTTTGTTGCCAGACACGTGCCAAGTAGAAGGAGGATCCTCAGAAAACCGTGAGCCAAAATCTGGAAGAAAGTCACTGCGATCGTATGCATTGAAAATAAATTAAAAAACTGTTTTTGTGGCCAAATATTTTATTTAATACTCTTCTTAATAAGGTTTTTTATTCTGAATCATTTTCATTTATGGTCGTTCTTTGATTTTTTTTTATATCTGAATCGTAGCAAATCAATTGATTTTTTTTCATTTATGGTCGTTCTTTGATTTTTTTTATATCTGAATCGTAGCAAATCAATTGATTTTTTTTGATTTATGGTCGTTCTTTGTTTTTTCTTTATCTGAATTGTAGCAAATCAATTTTTTTTCTAGTTTTCATACCCAAATATCATCTGAATAGCATTTTTCTTCATTTTTTTGTATGAATCTTGATTATTAAAAAATTGTTTGTTGACATACATTTAAAAAAAGCATAATGAATAATATGTTTGTTAGTAATATTTCAAAGCTTAAAATAAACAGATAATAATAAAAATAATGTAAAATAATAACAATAAAGCAATAATATGAATATGATAAATGTTTAATTATAAAATATTATTTTTTCGTATTTTTAACGTGTCTCGTATTTCCACCAGTATTTGAGGATGTGTGTCCATAATCACTGAATGAAATACTCGAAAAATTTCCCTTTGATGGAACAACTCGTGTGTGTACTGCTCCACTTGTATGCATTTTGCAATCAGATGACTCAATCACCCGAATCGTGCTTTGTTTCTGAGCCACCGAACGAGATTCATTTGAATGTGAAATGTGATCTTTGATTGTTGAATGTTTGCCCAGTCTATGTTGTGTACTCAAACTATTTCTCTCACCACCTGAAGTGAACATGATATTGGAACTGTGAAGATTTGAGAGACTATTTCGTTGGGCTGCTGCCGTTGAACTGACACCAGCTGCATGATGATGATGAATGTGAGAGTCAACATGAGTTGTTGGCTGTTTTCGGGTTAAAATTGAATTTTGAATCTCTTGAGATGCTAAGGATGATAATGATTCCTTTTTAATACCGGCAGTCGATGTAACAGTTGATTTTTGAGTCGAATTTGATGTTTGATGAGATGTTGCTGAATTTTCGGCAATTGTATATCCACCAAAATTGATTGATGATGAATTTTGACGCGTTTTTAGTCTTTGAGATGCACCATTTGTTTCCATGGGATGGAAGGTCATTTGTGATATTTGTTCTTTGGTGAAAGTATTTGATCTTTCACGTTTTTGATCTTGCAAACTCGAGACGGATGAATTTGAAAGACCACGCATTAATGTTCTTTGTGCAACTTCACTATGACCTCCACCAATTACTTGTGACGATGTTGTGTGACTACTTGAAGATTGATTATTCAAAGTATTAATTTGTGATGAATTATTTTGATTATTCATTGATTGATTGTGTGATGAAGTTGAATGCTCATTTGATTGAATCACTTGTCGATTTGAACCTGAATTCTGTTGGTAGTTTTGCTGTGATGACAGATGTTGGTTTTGATGATGATGTTCACTAGATTGAATCATTTGGTTGTGTCGCAAATTTTGATTTTCTTGAGACGAGTGATGTTGATGAGAAGCATGATGTTCATGAGATTGAATCACTTTCGTATTTTGATGTTGTTGGTTCACAGTATGTTGTTCATTTGATGAAATCCTTTGACTGTGATGAATATTTTGTTGTTGTGAGGAAAGGTGTTGATGCTCTTTTGATTGAATCATTTGACTTTCTCGTGAGTTTTGATGCTCATGAGTTGAATGCTGATTCGATTGAACTATTTGACGATTTTGAGATGAATTTTGTTGTAAGCTCTGTCGTTCTTGAGTTGAAAGATGTTGAATTTGTTCGGATGTCATTTGGTTTTTCACAACATTTGTTGAAGATGAAGATTTAATCACAGTTGCAGTTTGTTCAACTTTTTGAGTTGTTTGATTGATTACTCCATGTTGTGTCTTTTGGTGAGTTGTTTGAACAATTTTCTTACCCGGACGGTGAATTGGACAAGCACCGTCATGGACAATTGTTTTTACATGTTTACTATCACCATTGGTAAGACTTTTCTTAACAACAGTTTGTGAACTGCTTTTTACAAGTTTAGATGCCTCGGTACTTTTATTTATAGTTTCTGAATTAATTTCAGATAAGACTTTTGTTGTGTGTCTTTGATCAATATGATGATCATGTCCATGAACAATGCAATTTTCCTTTGCTCCTTTAATTATTTTAGTCTCTTGTTTCAATACTTTTTCGTGTTTCGTTTGAGCTGTTTTAATTTCTTGAGCTATTCTATTTTGAACTGCACGTGATTTTACACCAAAATCAATTGAACCTTCACCAACGACCAAATTATCAGCATGATGTACTCTCGTTGCTCTTTGAACTGTCTGTTGAACGACTTGTTCACGTTTACCTTCGAATTTTCCAGTCATTTTCAAGTTATCTTCATGAATCACTCTAGTGGCCCGATCAACTTTCTGAACAACTTGGGTTTGTTCTCGTCTGGCAAAAGTGTCCTTACTAACATGTAGATTATCTTTAGGCATGTGAGGAGTTACTCGCTCAGCAATAGGACTGTCTTTTGGACCTGGCACATCCAATGGAACTTTTTCAATTTTCAAATTATCCTCGTGAATAACTCTTGTTGCACGATCAGTTTGTTGTATGATTTGAGTTTGTTCTCTTTTAGTGAAACTCTCAGAACTGACTTGTAAATTATCTTGATGAACTATGCGTTTCACAGGCTCTGCAGGTCCGACTGGTGTTACCTCTCGTTGAGGGAATTTTTCCTGTTAGAAATAAAACAATATTCTATGAAATACAAAAAACAAGGTGACAATAGCAAAATTTACCTTTGATATAGTTAAATTATCAGGAGTTCGTTTAATCGGAAGTCGTTCACCAATTTTAGGTGCTTCTTTGGTTGGAACATCAAGTGGTACCTTTTCGGGATGGAGATTGTCTTGCGGTTTCTTAATGACAGCTTTCTCAGCTGGACTCCAATGTTGAGGTTCTCTTTTAACAAATTCTCCTTCGGGATGTAAATTATCTTGTGGTTTCTTCATTACAGGTTTTTCAGCTGGACTCCATTTCTCAGGTTTTCTACCCATGAAATCTCCTTCTGGATGCAGATTGTCCTGTGGTTTTTTGACGACTGGTTTTTCAGCAGGACTCCATTGTTGAGGTTCTCGTCTTGAGAAATCTCCTTCAGGATGCAGATTATCTTGTGGTTTTTTCATTACAGGCTTTTCTGCTGGACTCCACTTTTCTGGTTGTTTTCTTGTAAAGTCCCCTTCTGGATGTAGATTGTCCTGTGGTTTTTTGACGACTGGTTTTTCAGCAGGACTCCATTGTTGAGGTTCCCGTCTTGAGAAGTCTCCCTCAGGATGAAGATTATCTTGAGGTTTTTTCATGACAGCTTTTTCAGCTGGACTCCATTGTTGGGATGGTCTTTCACTAAATGGTGCCTTTTCAACAGTCAAATTATCAGAATGAACAACTTTCTGCACTCTTTCAGCACGAACTGTTTCATGAACTTCTTTTTGATAAAATCGGTCCTGTATTACAAAAATTTATTTTAATTCAAACGATTAAAAAATAAGCAAATGTGATATTCTTACTAACCTTGCTAAGTTCAATTTCATCATGTGGTCTGATAGGCTTCACAACCTCTGCAGCAGTCCATTGTGGCTTATCAGGAACTTCGATACCTTTCATTGATTTCAAATTATCATTTGGTTTAATAACTTCCGGTTTAGAAGCAGGACTCCATTGTTGAGGTTCTCGTCTAGTAAAATCGCCTTCTGGATGAAGGTTATCTTCTGGTTTCTTAACAACCGCTTTTTCAGCAGGTGTCCATTTCTCAGGTTGTTTTCTTACAAAATCACCTTCGGGATGCAGATTATCTTGTGGTCGTTTCACTACAGGTTTCTCAGCTGGGCTCCACTTTTCTGGTTCTCTTCTAGTAAAATCACCTTCAGGATGAAGATTGTCTTGTGGTTTCTTAACAACAGCTTTTTCTGCAGGACTCCATTGTTGAGGTTCTCGCCTAGTAAAATCGCCTTCTGGATGAAGATTATCTTCTGGTTTCTTAACAACCGCTTTTTCAGCAGGTGTCCATTTCTCAGGTTGTTTTCTTACAAAATCACCTTCGGGATGCAGATTATCTTGTGGTCGTTTCACTACAGGTTTTTCAGCTGGGCTCCACTTTTCTGGTTCTCTTCTAGTAAAATCACCTTCAGGATGAAGATTGTCTTGCGGTTTTTTAACAACAGCCTTTTCAGCAGGACTCCATTGTTGAGGTTCTCTTCTAGTAAAATCACCTTCTGGATGAAGATTGTCTTGCGGTTTTTTAACTACAACTTTTTCAGCAGGAGTCCATTCGATATTCTCACGGTTTGTAAATGCTGTTTTTTCAATCGTTAAATTGTCAGTCTGTACAATTTTCTGAACCTTTTCCGCTCGAATTGTTTCATGTATTTCTCTCTGGTAGAATTGATCCTAATAATAAAAAATAAAATTAGTTTTTCCATAGATTTTGTTATTAATGAAATAAAAATTCAAAAAATACTGATCAAACTAATAAATATATTTAAAAAAAAAATGTTAAGCAGATACAGTTTTGTTTCAAACTTATTTTAGTAAATTGTTTTTTTTTAAGTTTACTTTTTAAATATGAATTATATTAACATACCTTGCTTAATTCAATTTCGTCATGAGGCCTGATAGGTTTAACAACTTCAGCAGGTGACCACTGTGGCTTGTCTGGGACCTCTATTCCCTTTGATGAAGTCAAATTATCAGTTGGCTTTATGACTTCAGATTTCTCTGCTGGAGTCCACTTCTCTGGGGTTCTTCTAGTAAAATCTCCTTCAGGACGAAGATTATCTTGAGGTCTTTTCACTTCAGGTTTTTCAGCTGGACTCCACTTTTCAGGTTGTCTTTTAGTAAAATCACCTTCAGGATGGAGATTATCTTGCGGTTTCTTAACGACGGCTTTTTCTGCAGGGCTCCATTGTTGAGGTTCTCGTCTAGTAAAATCGCCTTCTGGATGAAGATTGTCTTCTGGTTTTTTGACAACTGCTTTTTCAGCAGGAGTCCATTTCTGAGGTTGCTGTCGTACAAAATCACCTTCTGGATGGAGATTATCTTGTGGTCTTTTCACTACTGGTTTTTCAGCTGGGCTCCACTTATCAGGTTCTCTTCTGGTGAAATCACCTTCTGGATGGAGATTGTCTTGCGGTTTTTTAACAACAGCCTTTTCAGCAGGACTCCATTGTTGAGGTTCTCTTCTAGTAAAATCACCTTCTGGATGAAGATTGTCTTGCGGTTTCTTAACGACGGCTTTTTCTGCAGGGCTCCATTGTTGAGGTTCTCGTCTAGTAAAATCGCCTTCTGGATGAAGATTGTCTTCTGGTTTTTTGACAACTGCTTTTTCAGCAGGACTCCATTGTTGAGGTTCTCGTCTCGTAAAATCGCCCTCTGGATGAAGATTGTCTTGAGGTTTTTTAACAACAGCTTTTTCTGCAGGACTCCATTGTTGAGGTTCTCGTCTCGTAAAATCGCCCTCTGGATGAAGATTGTCTTCTGGTTTTTTGACAACTGCTTTTTCAGCAGGAGTCCATTTCTGAGGTTGCTGTCGTACAAAATCACCTTCTGGATGGAGGTTATCTTGTGGTCTTTTCACTACTGGTTTCTCAGCTGGGCTCCACTTTTCAGGTTCTCTTCTGGTGAAATCACCTTCTGGATGAAGATTGTCTTGAGGTTTTTTAACAACAGCTTTTTCTGCAGGACTCCATTGTTGAGGTTCTCGTCTCGTAAAATCGCCCTCTGGATGAAGATTGTCTTCTGGTTTTTTGACAACTGCTTTTTCAGCAGGAGTCCATTTCTGGGGTTGCTGTCGTACAAAATCACCTTCAGGATGGAGGTTATCTTGTGGTCTTTTCACTACTGGTTTTTCAGCTGGGCTCCACTTTTCAGGTTCTCTTCTGGTGAAATCGCCTTCTGGATGAAGATTGTCTTGAGGTTTTATAACAACAGCCTTTTCAGCAGGACTCCATTGTTGAGGTTCTCTTCTGGTGAAATCACCTTCTGGATGAAGATTGTCTTCTGGTTTCTTAACAACTGCTTTTTCAGCAGGAGTCCATTTCTGGGGTTGCTGTCGTACAAAATCACCTTCAGGATGGAGGTTATCTTGTGGTCTTTTCACTACTGGTTTTTCAGCTGGGCTCCACTTTTCAGGTTCTCTTCTGGTGAAATCACCTTCTGGATGAAGATTGTCTTGAGGTTTTTTAACAACAGCCTTTTCAGCAGGACTCCATTGTTGAGGTTCACGTCTAGTGAAGTCACCTTCAGGATGGAGATTGTCTTTTGGCTTTTTTACTAAAACTTTTTCAGCAGGGCTCCATTCAACAGTTTCTCTATCAGTAAACGCAGTTTTCTCTATTGTCAAATTATCAGATTGTATGATTTTCTGAACTCTCTCTGCGCGAACTGTCTCATGTACTTCCTTTTGGTAAAACTGTTCCTGTTTAAAATAAAAGTTTAATTTCAAATTTCTACATTTCAAATGCAAACTTACCTTGCTCAACTCAATTTCATCACGTGGTCTAATTGGTTTAACAACTTCAGCAGGTGACCACTGTGGTTTGTCTGGCACCTCTATTCCCTTTGAAGAAGTTAAATTATCAGTTGGTTTAATAACCTCAGATTTCTCAGCTGGGCTCCACTTTTCCGGTTTCCTTCTGGTAAAATCACCTTCTGGATGTAAGTTGTCTTGAGGTTTTTTAACAACAGCCTTTTCAGCAGGAGTCCATTGTTGAGGTTCTCTTCTGGTGAAATCACCTTCTGGATGAAGATTGTCTTGCGGTTTCTTAACAACAGCTTTTTCTGCAGGAGTCCATTGTTGAGGTTCTCGTCTAGTAAAATCGCCTTCTGGATGAAGGTTATCTTCTGGTTTCTTAACAACTGCCTTTTCTGCAGGAGTCCATTTCTCGGGTTGTTGACGTACAAAATCACCTTCAGGATGGAGGTTATCTTGTGGTCGTTTCACTACAGGTTTTTCAGCTGGGCTCCACTTTTCTGGTTCTCTTCTAGTAAAATCACCTTCAGGATGAAGATTATCTTGTGGTTTCTTAACAACAGCTTTTTCTGCAGGACTCCATTGTTGAGGTTCTCGTCTAGTAAAATCGCCTTCTGGATGAAGATTGTCTTGCGGTTTCTTAACAACAGCTTTTTCTGCAGGACTCCATTGTTGAGGTTCTCGTCTAGTAAAATCGCCTTCTGGATGAAGGTTATCTTCTGGTTTCTTAACAACTGCCTTTTCTGCAGGAGTCCATTTCTCGGGTTGTTGACGTACAAAATCACCTTCAGGATGAAGATTATCTTGTGGTTTCTTAACAACAGCTTTTTCTGCAGGAGTCCATTGTTGAGGTTCTCGTCTAGTAAAATCACCTTCAGGATGAAGATTGTCTTGCGGTTTCTTAACAACAGCTTTTTCTGCAGGACTCCATTGTTGAGGTTCTCGCCTAGTAAAATCACCTTCAGGATGAAGATTATCTTGTGGTTTCTTAACAACAGCTTTTTCAGCAGGTGTCCATTTTTCAGGTTGTTTTCTTTCAAAATCACCTTCAGGATGAAGGTTATCTTGTGGTCTTTTCACTACTGGTTTTTCAGCTGGGCTCCACTTTTCAGGTTCTCTTCTGGTAAAATCACCTTCAGGATGTAAGTTGTCGTGAGGCTTTTTTACAACAGCTTTTTCTGCAGGAGTCCATTGTTGAGGTTCTCGTCTAGTAAAATCACCTTCAGGATGAAGATTATCTTGTGGTTTCTTAACAACAGCTTTTTCTGCAGGACTCCATTGTTGAGGTTCTCGTCTAGTAAAATCACCTTCAGGATGAAGATTGTCTTGCGGTTTCTTAACAACAGCTTTTTCTGCAGGACTCCATTGTTGAGGTTCTCGTCTAGTAAAATCACCTTCTGGATGAAGGTTATCTTCTGGTTTTTTAACAACTGCTTTTTCAGCAGGAGTCCATTTTTCAGGTTGTTTTCTTACAAAATCACCTTCAGGATGGAGGTTATCTTGTGGTCTTTTCACTACTGGTTTTTCAGCTGGGCTCCACTTTTCAGGTTCTCTTCTGGTAAAATCACCTTGAGGATGTAAGTTGTCGTGAGGCTTTTTTACAACGGCTTTTTCTGCAGGACTCCATTGTTGAGGTTCTCGTCTAGTAAAATCGCCTTCTGGATGAAGGTTATCTTCAGGTTTCTTAACAACTGCTTTTTCAGCAGGAGTCCATTTTTCAGGTTGTTTTCTTACAAAATCACCTTCAGGATGGAGGTTATCTTGTGGTCTTTTCACCAGAGGTTTTTCAGCTGGGCTCCACTTTTCAGGTTCTCTTCTGGTAAAATCACCTTCAGGATGGAGATTATCTTGAGGTTTTTTTACAACAGGTTTTTCTGCAGGGCTCCACTTTTCAGGTTCACGTCTTGAAAATTCGCCTTCAGGATGGAGATTGTCTTGTGGTTTTTTCACATCAGGTTTTTCAGCTGGACTCCACTTTTCAGGTTGACGTCTTGAAAAGTCACCTTCAGGATGAAGATTGTCTTGTGGTTTTTTTACAACTGGCTTTTCAGCTGGACTCCATTTTTCAGGTTCACGTCTTGAAAAGTCACCTTCTGGACGGAGATTATCTTTTGGTTTCTTTACGACGGGTTTTTCCGCTGGTTTCCATTGATCTGGCTCTTTACCAATAAAATCACCTTCAGGATGAAGATTATCTTTTGGTTTTTTTACCGGCTCGCGTGATCCTGGTTTGAACTCTTCAATAATTCTTGTAGCAAAAGGTTCATGATTCAAAGAAAGTTCATCTTTTGGCTTTGTAGGAACCTCTCTTATTATTGGTCCGTATGGAGCTTGCTTTTTAGGAGTTCGTTCAAATTCTCCTTCTAATTTAAGATTATCTTCATGACGTATTGCTTTCCTTCTGACATCTTCATATAAAGTAGAATAAGTTGTTGCCACATCATCTTGAATGACATCTCGACTATATGACTTCACCACTTGACCTGTAACGATTTCATCATTTTGTTCAGTTCGAAGATCTGTACTATGAATAACCACTGCATCTTTTTCACATGTGCAAACAACATCGCCATCTACAGATATATCATCAACGACAGTTGTAATATATTCACTTTTATTAATTGTGCTTTTATCAATCGAACTTTTGTTTATCAATGTTGTATCTTCAATTAGGGTTGATTGATTTTTTATATCACTGATTAATGTACTTCCCTCGTTTTTGTAAATGATAATATCTTTATCACATGTACATAGTGAGATATCAGGAATGGGAATAACTTCCTCAACAATAGTGGTTTTGAAATCAACACTTTTCTTAGTGTTAATCTGTTTTGAAGAACTTTCTTTAATTATGTTAGTTTTTGATGTCTTTGACTCAGTAACGCTAGTGTCATATGTAGATTTATTAATTGTTGTGTCAAAATCTGATGACACTTGATTAATATTAGAAGATGAAATAAAGTCACTCGTATCTGATCCAGTTCTCAATATTTTGTTATCAATAGTCGAAGATGTAATTTTATTGGTACTGTCAAAATTACTTGAAGAAACATTGTTATCAAAATCGTAATCAGACGAAGTTATTAATTTACTTGACTCGAATTTTGATGATGACATTTTTTTATCAATTGATGTTGATGTAATGACATTGCTTGTTTCAGATGTATTCGAAGTGGTATTTGTATCATAAAATTTAGAGCTTGAAATATTACTTGTAAAATCTTTGCTCATTTTGCTCGTATCGATTGTACTATCAAAATCCGTTGATATAATATTTCTGTCGAAGCTTGAGGAATCTATGACATTACTTGAATCTCTGATATAGTTTGAATCCAAAAATTTTGTGTTAGTGATTTTACTTGTGACATCTTGACTTTTTATTTGGTTAAAATTATGACTTGCATCAGAATTAAAACTAGCATCAGTAATCGAAATATTTTTGTTCAAGGTCGTATCAAAATCAGATGATTTGATGATGTTACTGGAGTCAGAAATGATTCTTGAAGATAAATCACCTCCACTGATTATGTTTGAATCATATGTAGATGACGTAATAACTTTACTTGAATCAAAAACAGTTTTGGAACTAGAATCAAACGATGATTCATACTTTGATGTAACATTGCTGCTATCTAAATTCAATGTAATATCATCAGTTGCTGGCAGTATGAATTCTCCCTCATAGATTAAATCATTGTTATCAGCACACAATGCATAAAAATCTTGTTTTCTTGAAGCACTTCGACTTCTTATTATTCTCTCACTTCTAACTGTGTCTCTTGAAATCCGTTTTTGGGCTTCACTCACAGCACTGGCATCAATTCTCAAATCTGATGATGACAAGTTTTGCATTGCAGAGTAAAGTTTTGACTTGAAATCCTCATATCTAGCTGAATGATGTTTTGTATCGGACAAATCTGAAGCAGAAAAATCAGTTGTGTGACTTCTTTGAGTAACACGTTTCTTATCAGATGATGATTTGTCTGCCGAATGAGACCAATGTGATGTATCTGCTATTGGTTTATTGTACTTATTACGCTCAAGTGAACTGGTTGAATATTTATTGCCTGATTGTTTTCCATCAATATTTTCACTATATTCATTTCCATATGATCTTTTAGTTACAGATGATCCATCTTGCTTGACTCCATCCACATAATATTCGGAAGAATGTGAAGCAACATTACTGAACTCTTTTGATGATTTAACGATATGAGATCCACCATCAGCACCTGTAGTAACTGTGTAAGTATTTGAATCACCACCAGCATTTGTGCCATGTAGCATCATTTCTCGTAATTCTGTTTCAGTCCATGTCCGACGACGAATCGGTACATATTCGCCACCGGTGTTATCAGATGTTACTTTTGTATGTTTTGATGATGAAAATGTATTGTCCTTGGATGAACCTGATGTATATAAAGTGAAATCTTTATGTGTTCCTGTAAAAAAAAATCAATATTAATTAATAATTTAATAATATTCAATAGAAAACAAACCTGAAGACTCAGATTTCTTTGAACTGGAATGCGAAACTTTTTGTCGCTTTACCGTAGTAGAGGACCCAGTCTTCTGCTTTGATTTTTTCATTTCTAGTGTAATTCAATGCTCAATTAAGTTGAATCTAAAAAAAAAATTAAGAAAAAAAATATTTTTTTATTTTAAACTCAATTAATTCATAAAAAAATATTAAGGGAATTCCCTCAAACACACGCATGACGTCATTTTCTTGTTTGTAAACAATTTCATTCATAACATTCAAAACAAAACAGTTTCACGAAGCAATCAGCTGTTTCACTTTCGTAACTTTTCGTTAAATGTTCGTGACTTCTCGTTAAATTCGCATGAACAAACGTAAAACGTTGATCATTCACTACTACAAAGTTACAAAGAGACAAAACAACTCGATCAATGCCGGTTTGTTATTGTTATGGAATGTTTCGAACTGTTTTCATGAAGAAAAAAAAAATTAAACGTACTATCTGATAACGTTTACGTAATTGTCTGGCTTATTGTTCTTTAAATGGATATTGCAAGGTTTTTGTTTTTATATTAATTTCAATTCTTAATAATGAAAGTAAATTCAATACAATACAAAATCTGAAATTTAATTTTTTTTTTACATCTGATCATACAAAATAACTGAACAGTCCTATTTCATAAAATGAAAACTTCGATTTTACATTAAAAATATTAAAATAAAAAAATCAAAGTGTGATAAACTCATTAACACATAATATTTGCACTTCCTTTCGTGAGTACACAACTAAATGAATGTCATTAATGGCTTTAATTTAATATTCAACTAAAATAACATACAATTTTTTTATTTATTTATTCAATAATTGGATTTTAACCAATTTTAACTTAACGGTTATTTGCCAATTTATGACAATGTATCTTAAATTGAACAAAACACATAAAAAATAATGTGTTTCAAGTTGTTACTTTCTAAACAAATAAAGGTGTTAAAGAAATGAATGATAAATTAAATGACAAATAAAATGAAAGGTGACATCATTTGGTTATTGTTAAAATTGATATAAATCAATTGAGGTAATAAGTTGAAATTAGAGGAAAAATAATGGTTTAAAGTCCAGTTTGGACACAAGATTTGTAAATTTCGTAAAAAAATGAATTTCTAACAAAAAAATTGCATTTAAGTCAGATTCGTCATAATTTCATTTTTTGTAAATTCTAGACATTCCACGTAATAAGAATCTTTAAGTCTGTAAAGTAAAGTAGCCGATGCGAGAATCGAAAAGCCAACCTTTAGATTGAAAGCTCAATACGTTTACCACTTCATCGTACAATCCCCTTATATAAATAAATCTGACACTTAAACATAATAAACAAGAATCTTTAAATTATCCGTGGGCGGTAATAAAGTCATTAAGACTTCCAAAAGAAACAAATTTATTTTTTTGTGTTCTTAATTTAATTTTATTGAAATTCTTCAACAGCAACTTTTAAAATAAGCAACCTACATCAATAAATTTCTAATTGAGACAATTTTAATTTGAAATTTTGTATTTTGTCCTCATAAAAAGGAAAAAAAGTTCTTTTTCTTTTTATTATTATAAATTCATTGAAACAGGTTTTAATTCATTGATAAAATGTAACACAAACGTAATGTTTTTATTTAAAGAGTTAATAACCCATGATGAGTTCTCTTTTATTTCATTTTTCTTTAAAATTGTTTAAATTTAAACAATGATGTCATCTTTTGTTTTTTCTTCGCTTATTTTTGCTGTTTGTTTGAATTTAAATTCAAGATTCGTACAAATTAATTCAATTTTGCTTGTAAAAGGTCAAAACACATCAAGAATTTGCTTTTTAAAATTATTTTTTCACATTAACATTCTTTTTGTTATTAAATGGAATCAAGTTTCACCAAATAAATCACCATAAGGTTCGTTTTCTTTCGTTCACTGAAATTTCCTTTTAAATCAGGTGACTGTTCCATAATCAAATTAATGTTTTATCATATTGAGTTGTTTTTCCTTTTTTATAAATATTTTTTGAAGAAATTTAACACAGAAAAGTTATTTTTTTATTTAATACATATTTTTTAGAAATTTGAGTTTGTTCGAAAACTGTGGTCACAAAATATTATTTTTTTTTTTGATATGTTTGAGCAAATTTAACACGGTTCTCGAAAACGCAACTTAATTTGATGATCAGCCAATTTTATTTTAGGCTTTTTGTAGGTAACTTAATTTAAATATTTTCATGTTTTTTTTTAATTTTCACTTTTCAATTTAAAAAAAAATCACTTTTAACAGCACTGTAGTGACAAATTATGAAAAATTAAACAGTCCATAAATAATAAAATAATAATTCCATTTAAAGTTGATGTAGGTTGAACTTTTTATTAATACCTTGTGTTCCGTATGTGCTTCAATCAATATCTCACACAAATAAATTCATATTTAAATTACTAATAAAAGTCTGTATATATTGCTCTTAAGACGTTAAATTTTATTATTATTTAAATTAAAGATACAGACGATCACTAAATTTGAATAACAAAACATGCCTTGATATGGTAAAAATTTGTGTCATTTCATTAAAAAAAAAAACAAAAACCAATAAAATTCATACACATTTTGTATTGATTTGATGATCACTGTACTGATTCACTTGCACTTGTGTCATTCAATTTTTGATGGGAATTTAATTCATGCTCTGATTATTTTTCATTGAATTTCATTTAAATTGATTGCCTTTCATTCAAAAAAAAACCTGGATGTTACGTAACTTGTTCACACAATTTGACCTGCACAAATATTTTTTTTATGTCAATTTTTGAGATGTTTACCTTAAAATTTTGACATTAAATTTTCTTTGGTCTTGTTGATTTCACTGATTTATTTAATTTTATTCAATTTTTTGATCGAAATTTCTTAGATTTAAAGCCTTTTAGTGATTTTTTCCTCACATACGGTATCCAGAATATGATAAAATTTAAAGTTACACACGCTCGATATAAACTTGAGTCGATCGAATTCAAATGTACAATGATCATAAATTTGTTACTTACTGCTAAATTTAAAGCTTTTTTATTTTTTTAATACTTTTCTTATTTAACTATATTGTACACATATGAGTTTTTTTAACGTAGGAGGTGTCTCTCATTCACATGTATGTCTCTGTGCCTACACTCGTGTTTTTTTATGACATCATTTATTGTATGCCACTTTAATAACATGTAACAACTTTTCTTACTATTTTATTCGTTTATTTTATTTTTTTATTTCATTAAAAAAGACAACTTTAAAGCACGAACGTCGATCGAATACTAAAATGATCGTTCAAAAGTGTTTCTTATAAAACTTTTTATGGAACTTTAAATTAAATTTAATAAATAAAATTGGTTGCTGAATACTGTGAGTGAGTGAATGTGTGTGTGTGTGAAGATCAAATTCATTAAAGTATAGGTTTAATTTTGATATTCTATTTTTATGGATGGATTTCTGTGGACATTTAAGAATTCTGATAATATTTTTTAATAAAATTAATTTTTGCAACATAATTTGTTTTATTTTATCTAAAGAAAATTTCATTTTAACCCTTCCACGAACCTTTTTACAGACTTTTCCAATATGGGCCTTATCTGTATCTTAATTGACTTAATTTGGCCTGCAATCATTTGCTGGCCATATTTTGGCCGCTCTCTTCAATGGGTTTACCTTTCGTAATACGACCTGCCTCAGAGTTTTTCTATGCACCCTCAACCTATTCATATTGAGTCATGATTCACTTTCCTGAATGGGGGTCTTAAGAAGGTTCCTCCTAAAGGAAAAATTTGAATTTGGATCTCGCTCTAAATTTCCACTTGAAAGAGTTGAGTGAAGATAAAAAAAAGTAAAGACCCACCTTTTCATAATAGAAAGTGAATAAAATTTGTTCTCTTTTTATCCAGGTGTCCGTGAAAGGGTTAACTTGCACTAAATATTGTCTTATTTATATTGATGAACACTAACAACGTGTAAACTTAATGCAAATTTCATTTCATAACAAAGTGGGAGAACAAGTTACAAAAAATTCACTTTTTTATACGTAAAATCAACTTGTGAAAATATCTTGCAATGTAACATGTCATTAATAGACAGACACCCTAGTCAACGAACTCTCATTTTTAGAATCACCACCTTATGCTTCATTTCAAGTTACAACTGATATGGGTTTTGAACACTTTTCCTTATACAATTAAATAAATTATAAATGAAAGAGAAACTGCATCAAGTACGAACCTGATGCAGTGATAAATGAAACTGTCTGGACACGATTTTTATATTAACTTGGCTATAAGCTCTAATTATGACTAATTTTGTTGAACTCACCACCTACATACCCATCAAATACAACCTTGGATAATTACCATGCACCGGTCTACTTATATAGAATTTTTCAAATAATAATCAAGCCGGTGTCATTATAAAATTTCATTTCATTTCATATATTTACTGTTAACTCATTATTTTTATTATACAACAGTTAACTTTATCAATGAAAACAATCAATTTTTGATGCAAATTGCAATAATGCATGTTAAATACAATAAATTAATGTGTGAGTACATGCATTGTGATAATTATATTTATTAAAGGCGCTATTGAATAATCTGTTTATTTGTTGTTACACTTTTATTATACGAATTATTCAAGGTTAAAAATAATGACTTGATTTGCAACACGTGGAATTACAATGTAAAATTCTGTAAATTTATAGAAGATTGTGTAGGATTAATTGATTTATTTTCATTTTTTACAAGATTCTGAAAGGAAGTTTATGTCAATTTGTAATTCATTTTCAATGTAAAATCTTGAATGTGAGTAATTTTATTCGATTTAAAACGTTTTTTCAAGAAATTTAATAAATTTTCTTTAAAAAAATTATTTGCAAAAATAATTTACATGATTTCTCATTGTTTACAATGGATAAACTTCCAAATTTGGAGTCACCAGTATAAAAATGGTGATCATTTACAAAAGATTTGCAACGCCCACGCAAATTTTGACTATGAATCATTGACACCTTAAGCCGGCAATACCAAAAGTAGAAGTGTAACATCAATTGTATGCGTCAGTGTTGTGAAATTTAACCGTTATTTGAATAGATTCGTATTTAGATTGAAATTTAAGATGGAAATCGTATTTTGTTATTGTCAGATTCAACATTATTGTGTTAATCGTAAAGATTTTGCACTAGATTTTCATTTTTCTTCAAGTTTGCTTGCACAACTGACTTATTTCAGGTGGTTCATTCAAATCTTGTACATGAACCACTATCATAGGGAGCAGATAAGCCCAGTACGTGACTGATCCGTTAAAAAAATCTCAGCTCCAGCTTCAACGTGTAACTTTTTAAATGACTATTCCAGACAATCAATCATCGTTTCATTTTCTCATTATTTATTTTAAGATTCAACAAAAACAGCACAACCTCCATGAAATACTTGTTTTGCCATTTTTGACTTCATCATACTTTTGAAAAAAAATCTTTTTCTCATTTAAAAAAAAAAAATACGTTTTTCTGATTCACATTTCAAATTAAAAATACATATCGAACTCCAATATGTAGAGTATTTTTATGGACTGACACATCACCATGTCTGAATATTTGAGTGACGTAACGTTTTTAATTTTAAACAAAATAAATCATCACGCCTCGATATCTTAACTCGAGTATGCAATTAATTTTTATTTTTAATTATTACTGAAATAAGAAAAAATGTGTTTTAAATCTCACATTTTAATTTTATAAAAAAAATCTTGATTGTTAAAATAATGATTTAATTTGAGATCAAGATGATTTTCATTTAAATTTCAATTCTTCTTAATAATTTTCGAAAAAAATGATTATTCAATCAATTAAAATCCTCACGAATTTTAATCTCATTTCATGCTAATTAAATGTCATTTGTAATTTTTTGTGTGTGTATCTTTGCATTTCAAGAACAAATTAATTTATTTTAAAAACAATCATTTAATTTGACCTTCAACTTTGTCAAATCATCATTCTAATGTGTTTTTTCTTTATTTTAAACATCATTTCACGGAAAAAATAAGAATAATAATGAATATTAATGTATTCCATGATCAATTTTACGCTTAACAGTTTTTAGTGTGGTGTGATATAATCTCAATTAGATTTAATTTATTTATTTTGATATTTTTCGAGTAAAAGTGTTATTATTTTGATAAATTTATGCTAGAATTAGAAAACATGGAATTGAATTTAACATGATATGGCCTTGAATCGACTAATTACACTTAATTTATCAACTTAATTTTGAAATGCACTAGACCGAAAGTTAAATTCATTCGTATAAGGCTTAGTTTGAATTCGTACCTTTAAATTATTAGTTTTATGATTTTGTTTTTTTTTTTATTTATTTAAAAAATTGATCACTTTTCACGTTTTTTACTGCTAAAAGTCGCGAGTAATCTAAATGAAATGAACTCTTTAAAAGCAGAAAAACCTAGTTTTTGCATAGTTTAAAAAAAAATAAAATGGGAAGCTTCGATGAACAAGGACCATGACCACTTTGACAGTGGCGGATTGATCATCTGGGCAATCTGACCAATGCCAGAAAGGCCGCAGTCGATCGTCTTGAAAAGGTTAAGTTCAGCGTAAATTTTAAAGAAAATCATACGGAATGCCAGGGCCGTTAATAATTTTCAATCCAAGTGACTTGGATGGTCAGTTTTTGGACTTGGCACCAAATTGAACGACTGTATGGATGTTTTCTCATTTTGTCCCTTGAATCTTATGTACTTCAGCTAAGCATATTCCATGTTAAATTTCAACCTCTATTTCACACAAGTCATATTAAATAAAAAATAACAATAATACTTCATAGTCAGCTCAAATTCAATAACATATGTGTTAAATAATGAGTATGAAAAAAAGTGAAGTCATCATAGTTACTACGCCAAATATGGATAATATGATTAATTTTTCACACATTTTCTATCTATATTCTCTTTACACTCAATTTCGTTTGTCTAGAACCAATTCTGAAATTACATCAATATTCTTTGTATTGAGATATTTATAAAGTGAATGAAGACCTGATTTTTTGTGTCTAGAGCATTTTTTATTAAAATAACTTATAAATTTACAAATACAATGAAGTCTAACCAATTTGATTCGGCACATCGACACCAATACTAACAATTAAGGCTAATTCAAAACAATTTGTTGTTATTTTGGACCATACACTCATGAATAACACGAAACAACTTCATTGGAAATGATTTTTTGGCATAGCCTTGAGCAAATTCGCAATTTTTTTGCACTCTATTGAAAAAATTATCATTGTGATGTTGATATTTTTGGTGTTGCAACTCCACTTACGATTTCTCGTCCAAAAATCAACGAAAAAGTTTCATTTTGAAAATTCAGCAGTTGTTATGATGACTTATTAAAAAAATATATCATGAGATGAAATGAAGGTCATTTAAATTTATCACGTTAACTTAAATAATAATTTATCTTGCTTAGACGTTGAATTCGAATGAAAGCAAAGCCACAACAAGCTCATGACAAACTTGTGGTAGGTAAAACTCGTTTAAATGTAATGAAATGATGTCAAATTATGGATTTGTTTATTTATTTATTTTTTTGAAGAAGAAAGAAGCCACAAAAAACAGCTTCAATTTTTGAATGTAAGATTTAATGTTAATGGTCGTTTAAAATTTAAATTTTTCTGAAAATATTGATTTTTTTTTCAAAAATTACATGTTTTCTCTCTAAAAATCTTGCTTATTCCAATAAACTGGGCCTTATTGAAGGTCATTAGCAAATTTCATACTGTTCAAACTTAAAAGTCATTTTACCAATTAAACGTAACCAACAAAAATAACAACCAGTAACCACATTATCATAAATAAATAGTCAAAATCAGCTTGTTAAAATACACAATTTTTTATCTGATTACAATACAATGTAATCATTCATTTAAAAACGTTAAAAAAAGACAAGTTACTTTAAATAGAAGTCTGTGTTTTATGTTAAATTTATAAAAAAATTAAAAAAAAAAAACTTTATTTTTGGTTAATGATTCCATTTTCTGAATTTTTCACATTCAGAAATTGTGATTCTTAAGAAATTTTAATGATCATTCGATTTTTAAATGTATTACAATGAAAAAAATGCGTTAAATCACCTTCAAAAAAAAATTAAAATGAATTTTAGGAGTCTCGCAAAAGTATTTAGACTTCGTGAATTTATTACGACTGAAAAGGTAATTCAACGTTATTTTTTTCTTATTTTTATCTGAATATTGCGAAACTGATAAAAAAAAAACATATTCTGATATACATTAGCTACCACCATTTGTAAGCTTTACCACCATTTGTGAGATTTTTGAAATTGAAAATTTATGCTTTTAAATAATAAATTACATTAGTTTAATATTAAAAATGTGTTATTTAAGTTTGTAGAAAACGATTTTCATTCATTAATTTACTATTTATTTTTTTTGATAACATCATTTTAAAGCGATATTTGATTTGTGAGTGGTATGTGCGAACAGGCGTTCCCTATGTACTTGAAAATATCTTATCACAGTAAGTGGCACAAATTTGTAATAAAATTTAAAAATAAACAAACACCTTTAAATATAAATCTTAATTTTTTTTAAATTATTACGCTAAGAAATTACTTGATTGATTAAAATTAATATTAAAAACAGTATTCAAATCAAAAACTGACACTTTTTTAGAAATAAAAGCAAAGAAAAAAAATTTAAAACGTGATCGTGAACGATATACACGAGAGCATTTCTATGTAAAGAATTGAGCATGTTCGACGAGCAAGTTCGATCATCATGTTCGCTGAGCATGTTCGATGAGCATGTGCGACGAGCAAGTTCGATGAGCATGTTCGACGAGCATGTTCGATGAGCAAGTTCGACGAGCAAGTTCGATGAGCAAGTTCGACAAGCATGTTCGATGAGCAAGTTCGACTAGCAAGTTCGACGAGCATGTTCGACAAGCATGCATGGTACAGACGGACACCATGACCGCGCACAATACCTGCATTTTCAAGAAATGCGTTAAAAATAACCAGTAAAGAACATGTTCAGGTGGGTTGCTTGAATATTAAATTTTTGATTGTATGCAAAATAGATAACAGTTTTTTTTTAAATTTTTTAACAAGCTCTTTTAAATTTGAATTGAAATCAAAATAAATGTGTTAACTATTTTGAATTTGATATAAATCCAATTTGGAGTTATTTTTGAAAGTGTTGCTTTTTAAGACACCTACACCATAAAGTGAAAATAACACCTCATTTTGCATGATATGAGAAATTGTTTTTGAAAATTTATGGATTTGTTTGAAATGAAGGCTTGCATAAAGATACCGGTTTTGTGAGTTTGACAAAATTTCTTTTAGTAAATGGGTTAAAATGAACCCCTTCGGATGATGATAACAGTTAAGTACAATGGGCTCGAGTGACAGCTGGCTTTGACTTTTACGCCTCATAAAGCCACACATATAACATATTCATATTTTTTAAACTAGAATTTTAAAATGAGTTTTAAAATGATATCAATCTCATAAGAATTTGATTCACTTAGAGGTATTTGATGATCTCACTCTTTCATTCTTTAAATATGTCATAAAAATGCAAATTTAAACGAGTATTAGCAAAATTCTATAGTAAAACTAATTTATATTGATAAGAAACAAATAAAAGATCAACTTTTTCTTCACAACATTCTAACATTTTTCATGGTCAAACTTAACAAATTTCATTTCAAGTGAGATTAAAATAAATTTACAAGCCCGATTAAAATCTATCACAATTCATTTTACAAAAGTAACTTAATCAAATTATTCAGGTGCATTTTTTTTCATTCATTCAGTACCTGAATAATCCGTTTTTATTAAATTTAGAAACATGACATCAGCTTTTGCCATGTCAAGTTGCGATCAAATCAAAACAACATTAGTTTTACTTTACATAATTTGCATTTTAAAATATTTTTAAATAAATTTCCTGTTTATTTACCTTTAGACACTTGCAATTCGTCTGATAGTAATCCAAAATAATTCAATTCAATCAATAAATTCTTCAATTAATTGAACAGTTGGTACAGTTTTTGTCGTGTATTTTCTTGAATTTAATTTAAATTAAAACAAGTCCTGTTATTGTAAAATATTTTAAAAGGTATTTTCAGAGTAATTGATCACCGTTTAAATAAAGTTTCAATAAGGTTTATTTTTACTTTTATATGTATTTTTTATTATTATTATTATTATTAAACTTGAACACAAGCAACGAATGTTCTCAACAACACACGTTTAATGATCGTTTAAGTGATTATGTCTTGATCTCACGGTAAATAATACAAAAAAATTGTATGAAAACATACACGTTTTATAATTTTTATTTTTAAATGAAATTCACTTCAAAAAAACAAGTATGAATAGCTTGACGGTCGATCGAATACTGAACGAACTCTGAAGTAACTTAACTTTATTTTTAAAATGAAATACTTATTTTAATTCACGGAGTTTTTATTTTATGATGATATTCGCGGTTTGTTATTATTCAATTTTCTGTCTGTGTGTATTGGTTTTTATTTGCCGATCATTATTTAGCCGAAAATTTATTCTTTTTTTGTCTTGTTGGCATAAAGATAACTTTAATATGTTTTTTTTTTATTTTTATATAATTTAATAATCATTCACAATAAAGATTGAAAGAATGTGTATTAAAGTGCTCTCCAAGGCATTAAACACTCAATTTTTGATTATTTCAGATAAAATAAGACATTTGATGTAAAACGTGTTTTTTTTTGAGTTGCAATTGCTGATATTGATTGGAAAATACTTTAATACGGAGAACCGGCCGGTGTGATAACCTGGAAGGTTATCAAAATTATATGATAAGATAAGTTTTTATGAATAAAATGTGTTTAAATGTTTGTAAATAAGTATTGCATAAGATAAAAGCTGAAATAATTTTATAGATAAACAAAATTTTATGCATAACTTATTTTGCTGAAATCCATTAAAGTATCACCAAACTGCTGAACCGAACTGAGCTTAGCGTTGTTGTAATATTTTCAGTGGTCATTGGGCTCTAGACTATCATCTTAGTCATTTTGATTCTACAGCTCCAATGTGAGAATGCTGCCTTGAACACGAGGATATTGTCGGACATCTTTTTCGATGGGTGATTACTTTCCCAGTCATGATCCCATCAAAATGATTAGTTTTTTGAGAATTGGTCGCTACTTTCCGGAACTGTTCCATGTCTAGTGGGTTTCTTTTACTCCACTAGATTTGGTTCGTTTGGATCTATTTCTAGGTCTGAGTGCTGAATCTTATCTGTGTGCAACGCCCATTCGGCTTAGTGGCTGAAGTTATGAAATCAAAAAGTACCTCATTGAAGGAAATTGGCTTGAGCTCAAATGCCCTGAAGATAAAAATCTTGAAATGAAGAAATGTTGGTTCGACAAATGTGACAATCAAATTTTTAAACCGTTTAAATCGTTAATCTAGATTCAAATTATTTGATAAATCTCAAAAAGAAAAGGCGTTACTTAGTTTTTTCTTTCAAAAAAGCAATCGACGACTTTAATTTGCATAAATCAAAAGGCGTTGCCTTGATCATTTCATTCAAATTAAAAGCCAATCCTTATCTGCAACATAAGTCTGAAGCATAAGCATAAAGTAACAGAATATCATAAAAAAACATTAAAATGAAAAATTTTTAAATTAAAATCCTTTTGATTGATAATTGATTTTTAATTTCTACAATTGTCATTTCAAGTCAAATAATTCCTTAATTCCAATGATTTTAATAAATTTTTTTCCATAAAATTCATTTCCAAGTCAACATAATTTCCATTTTATGCTCCCATGTTTCCATTCTTCCAATTTTTATGCTACTTCAAACAATAAATGTGTGATTATGTTTGTATTCGTATTTTCATTCAATGACACACACACATAATTTTACCGGCTTCACACATGCATGTCACTGGAAATCGAATGTTTTTATTTTGATTTTTTTTTGTATTTTAACTTTATCAACACATTTCATGTCTGTTGATATTCGCCATATTCTCGCTCACATACAAAACTCCATCGACTAACTCCCATTTATTTTGTATATTTTCTGTTCTTTATTCACTTCATAAAAATATAAATATTACTGGAATTTGTTGTTATGTTTCAGATGAGAAGCGTCTGTCGAGGAATAAAGTTCGAAAAATAATATAAAAAAAATAAATTAAAATTGATTAAATTATTATCAAAGAAAGATAATATTTGAATTAAATTACAGAAACAAAAAAGATTGAATGTTGACTTAATTTAAAGCCAAACAGTATTTAAACATAAAAATTTAATCACATTTGAATGAAAAGTTTTGAAGTGAGACAAAATGGCATTTTCACTTTTAAGAGCCGCATCACGGTTAACTTACATGAGTCTTGTTGAACGTAATTCTGGAGTTGCAGCAATGACTGCTCTAACTGAATATCGTCAACCCAAATTTTTGGTCCAATCAAATGCAGGATTAATGGTAAATATTTTTTGAAATTTAAGCAGTGATAACATTTGAACTTAAACATTTCAAAAAAAAATTGCATTGAAATCACCTTCTTCACTGATTTCTTATTAGGACAATAAAAATTTAATGATTTAACTCCAACACATGTTTGAATTTGAAAATATTTGCAAAAAAACATGAAGCCATTTTTGCTTTTGATATTTATTTTTAAAACGTGTCAGACAAATATAGTCAAGTATAGAGAGACTCTTATAAGCAAAGTATGTTTACATATTCAAAAGAAAAAAAATTAAAATTAAAAACAAAATACAAGCATAATTTTTTTTTAAAATAAAAAAAATATTAATGGAAACAAGTCAAACAAGTTTTAAATGTAAAGATTTAGATTATAAATGGAATAAAATAAAAAAAAGACAATAATATTGGAATTTATGATTCAAGAATGGGTAAAATAGTAAAATTCATGGAGCACAACACTCACATTGTAGACGTGTTAGTAAATTAATATTCAATTGGAGTTTAAGTCTATGTCTTAATACAAAGAATAATACTAAGAACTAAAAATAATGGACAAAGAATAAATATTTTTGAAAATTTAGCATAATTTTCAATTAAATTTAATAAGATTTTTTACTGATTTTCAATTTCAAATCAATTTTCAAATCAACTTTTACAATTTCTTACATGTCATATAAAATTAAGTCAATTTTCTAAAAAACATATTAAAATTTAACAGGAATTCGAATTTTAATTCTCAAAACGAGCATAACCTTGATTCTAGACAAAGAAATGTCGAAGAATCTTTGATTGCAATGCAAAATACCGGTTACTCTCTTATTGCATTTATTTTTATTTTTATCCTCGTAAATTTCATATTCACATTGAAATTTACTACGCACTTCTTTTCTTTAAAGTTTAATGTTTTTTTTTAAATGTAAATAATTCATAGTTGAACTTCATTTCCTTTCCCATATATTAAAACACGCGCACAACCTTCAATTCTATTTTGTTCCAAAAAATTCGATAGAAAGCGGTATAATTTTTTTTTGTCGGTCTTTCCATTTATTTTTGTTATGAAAATGCATATCAAAACAAAAATGGGAATTAAACCCAAAACTGTTGTTCCCAAAAAAAAAACAAAACAACAAATAAAATGAAACGCAATACAGATACACGCGCTTCATGGTCTACGTGCCGATAAAACTCCATCACAATGGTAGTCAAATTTTGAAGTGAAGTATGAAGAAGATGTGAGAAATGGAAAGTTTAACATTAGGGGAAATGTTATGTCATGTTGGAATTATGTTGCATGGAATTGAACATAAAAATGAATTAAACTCCATTGAAGTCACACTCACATGGTTAATGTTCACGTGATCTTCTTGTAACTATGCGTGATATCTTATTCAAATTGAAATGAATAGTAGACCTTAAATTCTTATGTCCAATTTTTCTTTATCTTATTGAATTTAATTCATATCCATTGAATTGACAACAAGAAAAAATTTAAAAATATCTAAGATTATAAAATTTTATTTATTTATTTTCGATAGATACAAATTTAATTTGTGTCAAATTTTGATAATTTTTTCCTATTTATTGTTTGTTTACACTTCAAAATTGAAAGTAAATTGACTGATAAGTGTTATCAGTTGCAAATTTTGTACAGTAAATACAAGATTAAAAATAGACGATGTTATCAAACTACCGGTCATGTAAATAAAGTCAATGATGTTCAATTTAAGTTGAAATAAGTTTTTAACGGCTTTAAGCTTATATTCAAATAGGGTCGAGATACCGGCTGTCGTTACCTTAAAAACTTCTATCGTTCATTTATTGTGGGGAATAACTTATTGTCTATATAAATTAATAAAAACTGCTGTCGATTAAAAATAGAACCCAATTCTGTTAGAGAACTACTTTTAATCGTTAAATTATAAAAAAAAAACTTATTTTAGTCAAAATTTCTTAAAATACACGGTAAAGGGTTACCAACCATCGATTTTACGACCCTTTATGAGATTTTTGAGATACATTTAATCTGTATCAACCCCTAGGTTCAGAATGATCTTTCATGAATTTCTCAGGAAAAATCTGTTTAAAAGAAGTCATTTGTCGGAGTCACGTTCAAATTGAGTTTGAACTCTAAAGACAATTTTTTCCATATCTGCAATTTAACCACAAGTTCATTAAGGCCGAGGAAAGTCTTTTATACTTTTCCGGTTATTCCCCACTAAAAATTTGCCCAAATTATTAAGGGGAGTATATTTTTTAAGTATATTTTTAATAAAAAAAAATCGTTCGTTCTTCTCTAACTTTGCAAATTCTACAAAAATGTAAACCATCCAAGTCAGACATGCTCTTATGTTAAAAAAATCTCAATTCTCTCCTGCCCCAGAACAGTTTCAGCTGCTGTTTTTTGATTTAATTTTTTTTTATTTTCTACTAGGTAATACTCTCAACTTATCAAATGCGTATAGCTTTATAGAATTATGTACAAAAATTTCGCTATA